>JANHAO010000213.1:0-46873 GCA_026873985.1 Saraca asoca
ACTCAACTATGAAGTCAGTGGTTGAATACTTCCAAGAGATGTATGGTTTCACCATTCAGTACACTCACCTTCCTTGTCTTCAAGTGGGAAACCAAAAGAAGGCAAACTATTTGCCTATGGAGGTATGGAATGTTCTCGGTGATTTAAGTAACTTCAAATTTTGGCATCCATTTCTGTGCAATCTAACATTTCTGGTTTGCCAGGCCTGCAAAATTGTTGAGGGGCAACGTTATACAAAAAGGCTGAATGAGAAGCAAATTACCGCCCTGCTGAAAGTAACTTGCCAGAGACCTCGGGATCGGGAGAATGACATTTTGCAGGTATTCCTTGTTGAACCTTCATGCTCAAAAAACTCTGCTATCTCCATTCCTTTTCATTTGAAGATTGCAATGAATCAATAGTATTTGGTCAGTGATGTTGGCCTAATCTTCTTGGTTGTAGTGTGCAATAAGGAAATGTATTGTCAACTTGGGTTAAGTTCCCTTGAGATTTTACGTTGTCAACTTCCTTGCAAAATCTAGTATTGAGAAAATTATATTGTCTGCTCAAAATGTGTGCTTTGCTTCTAGAGGGTCAGAATAAATAGTTTCGCTTAGTTCTAAGCTATGAATCGGATTGGAACAATTTAGGCACGGCTCTTATGACATATGGAGAATTGAAATGGTGGGGTAACTTTTGACATGTGGGAATGGTAGCATTTTTCATTTTGGAATAAGAAAGTAATATATGATGCCATTGAAGTTGTTTTGTCTATTGGGCCTCACATTAATGACTTTTTTCTGTTCATGATTTTTGTTATGTAACCAGACGATTCAACATAATGCTTATGATCAAGATCCATATGCAAAGGAGTTTGGGATTAAAATCAGTGAAAAGCTAGCTTCTGTTGAAGCACGAATTCTGCCTGCCCCCTGGGTTAGGCTTCTTCAAAAATTATATTGTTTGTAATGTAAGAGAACAAGACGAAATTATTATTATTTTTCTAACTTTATGTTGATGGGTGGCACTGCAGTTGAAATACCATGATACTGGTAAAGAAAAGAACTGTTTACCACAAGTTGGTCAGTGGAATATGATGAACAAGGTATTGTACATTGGAACTGGAACTATCTTTTATCTAGTAGTTTAAAATAGCAACCAATCCTTTTCTGATTTTTCTTATCGATTGTAACAGCCAACCTCGCTTCCAAATTAGCAGTTTTATGGAAACTACCTGCGCAATCGGAGTTTAGACTTAAGTTGGGCCTATAGTTAGTGTTTTTCATTGTCTATATTATTAGGGATAGCAAGCTAACAGGCTTTGGCATAAGACAACACTGACACTGACATTGCGGCTGACTTATTATCATCATTATCTGTGATTTCGTTACCTGATTTATTTGAAAATCAACACATAAAATGGAAAAGCAATTAAGTCTGATAACAGGACTCAATACACAGAAAAAACATTAAGAGGAGCTTTTGATATCAAATAGGCATTTGTCTATCCAATGCTTAGGTCAAACTTTTTCTAATGATCTTTTTGTCTCCTGATACTCAAATGATGCAGAAAATGATTAATGGGATGACGGTTAGCCGATGGGCATGCATAAATTTCTCACGGAGTGTGCAAGATGGTGTTGCTCGTACCTTTTGTAGTGAGCTTGCTCAAATGTGTCAAGTATCTGGCATGGTAGTTTTCTATCTCCATCTGTTCCTAGTTATGCGAAAACTTTCCACTCTGTTCACATTTTGGGGAAAAAAATATCTCTAGCTTTAAAAGTGAGTTTTTTTTTACTAGGAATTCAATCCAGAGCCTGTAATCCCAATCTACAATGCCAAGCCTGAGCAAGTGGAGAAAGCTTTGAAGCATGTTTATAATGTGTCAATGAACAAAACAAAAGGGAAAGAATTGGAGCTTTTGTTAGCCATATTGCCTGACAACAATGGATCTCTCTATGGTGTGCCTCATATGCTGATGATAATAAATATAAATACTTGTTGTATCGGTCATTGACCTCAATTTTCTTAGCTTGAAACATAACTGAAGATATGGCTGGAAGTTTAAATTGTTTTTTATTTTTAATATCTTTTGTTTTCAGGTGATCTCAAGCGTATTTGTGAAACGGAACTTGGTTTAATATCACAATGCTGTCTGACAAAGCATGTCTTTAAGATCACTAAACAGTACTTGGCTAATGTGTCTCTGAAGATCAATGTTAAGGTTTGTTACCTCTCAATTGCATGAAGTTCAGCTACTTGAACTTTAATTTGAATTTCTATCATGAATATGAAATTATATTGAATGTTTAGAAAATTAGGTTTTTTAAAATGCATTTGGTTGTATTGTTCTTTTGTGTTTAATTTTGCTGTCCAATGCTGAGGTAGTCAAAGTAGGCTTTCCTTCTCTTAGTTATCTATGTTCAAATAACTCTAGTTCTTAGCAAATTTCCTATAATTAGTGGTTAATAATTTATACCCTCTTGGTGCAGATGGGAGGTAGAAACACTGTCCTACTTGATGCAATAAGCTGCAGAATACCATTGGTCAGTGATATACCAACCATAATATTTGGAGCAGATGTTACCCACCCTGAAAATGGGGAAGACTCAAGTCCCTCAATAGCAGCCGTAGGATTGTCTAATCTATTTACTTTGATTTTTGTTTATTTGCAATTATTATCTAATCCATTTAATTTGATTTTTGTTTATTTGCAATTATTATTGAGAATTTAACAACTGATGTTGTCCAATCTATAGGTAGTAGCTTCCCAGGACTGGCCTGAAGTCACCAAATATGCTGGTTTAGTGTGTGCTCAAGCTCATAGACAGGAACTTATACAAGATTTGTACAAAACTTGGCATGACCCTGTTCGTGGCACAGTTAGCGGTGGCATGATCCGGTAGCAGAATCTTATTCTGGGTTGCTGTTTCTATGAATTCCGTTTCTTTAAGTGTCTCCCATTCATTAATGCCCTTTTTGCGCAGAGATCTCTTGATTTCCTTTAGAAAGGCAACTGGACAAAAGCCTCTAAGGATTATATTTTACAGGTCTGTATATTATTTATGATGCAGATTTTCCTTTTAAACTAATGTTTTGTCCTTCAATTGTATAGCCATTAAAACATTTATAGTTTGAAAAGGCACTTATTTTTATGTCTCCTTGTAGTTGACAGTTTTTAATGGTAAACATGCTTGATGAAAGTACTTGATTGAATAAAGACTTCACTATAGTTTTCAATAGAATATATCTGTAATTACACTGCAATAAACATGCCCCTAGAATGCACGTGCCATAGGATGAAAAGTTTTCATTTCTTAATATGAAACCTGTTTCTACTCAGAATGCTTCTAAGTTCCAAACCGTCTTCTTTTTATGTGCTTTTTAAATGGTTAATATCCAGTGGATGTGATAGTTGAGTTTATAGCTATATCAATTAAAACAGTTTTCACCCCGCCATTTCCACATTGCCTTCTTGGGTTGGTGGTGATAACTTAACTTCCAGTTTTCCTTGAGAACTCTCTTGCATGCAATTTGATATCTAGGAGTCTGGCTTTTCTCATACATTTGTCTCAATGGTATTGTCCCTCTTAAATTCACATGATTCATCTAATCGTGTTATTTGAACAGGGATGGTGTGAGTGAAGGACAATTTTACCAAGTTCTACTTTATGAGCTGGATGCAATCAGGAAGGTCAGAATTAGTTGTTTACCGTTATCGGACATTATAAATTATTGTTAATCTTCAAACAATGAAGTTTACTGAGAAGCAATATCTATACAGGCATGTGCTTCTCTAGAACCAAACTATCAGCCCCCAGTGACTTTCATTATTGTACAAAAGAGACATCATACTAGGTTGTTTGCAAACAATCATAGGGATAGAAGCAGCACAGACAAGAGTGGTAATATATTGCCTGGTAAGTTTAACCTACTTGAAATGCTTATGTATGCACAGATTCATGAATTATTATGTTAAAAAATATCTAATGACATCGGCATTTTTTTCTTTTGCCTTCTGTCAGGCACTGTTGTCGATACTAAAATCTGTCATCCAACTGAATATGATTTTTATCTATGCAGTCATGCGGGCATTAAGGTACAACATAGTTTTTCTCTGTTCAATACTGGGGTTTATGATTTACAGCATTGAATATGAAAGGAAACATGCTATCATAGTTAGTACTTGTTAGAAGACTGGATGGACATTAGACGGTGAGAGAAGCATTAGTTAGAAGATTGGACATACTACCCAATTTTTTTTATTTGTTCATATATTGAAAATTATGGGAGAAAAAAAAGTGCTCACACTGCTAACAACCTTAATAAATGATATCTATCCCTCTGACGAGCTTTATGTCTTTGTTCAGATGAGCTTCTGGATATATAAATCAATTGGGGAATGGTTTATGAGAATAACTTGTGAATGACTGAAAATCCTAGACTGCCCAGAAAAGATGGGTTGACTTTGGCAACTGTTCTATTCTGATGTTCCCCCTAATTATACATTATCCTGAGGTGTCTCTAAGCAATAAACGATGATACCAATCATAGAACTCAGATGCAACTCAAATTTAGGACTTGATTGATTCTGGATTTTATGGATTGGTAGGAAACTTAGAATGCTTTATGCTGATTGGAACATGGTATTAAAGAACCTCGATTTATGTAGAGCCATTGATTGATGCGCCTCCTCTCAAATATGAATTATAACTTCACCTAGGGAGGATTAAAAATGAGCCAAGAGTCAAACTCTAGACTGCCTGTTATGATATATCTTGTTGAAGTCCGTGTATCTTTTAAAAAGCCTAGAAGTTTTATTCTTTGATATCCTTCAACTCTGGAAATGTTTCTATATATCATGCAGGGTACAAGTCGCCCAGCTCACTATCATGTTTTATGGGATGAAAACAATTTTACAGCAGATGGAATTCAATTGCTAACAAACAATCTCTGTTATACATATGCCAGGTGTACGCGTTCTGTATCTGTTGGTAAGCACGTTTGATAAATGAAATAATTTCTAAGTCTTACCTAGTAAGTCTGGTTGGTAAATTTCAATAGCATAAAATTTAAATGGCTGTAATTTTTCTTGTGCAGTTCCTCCAGCATACTATGCACACTTGGCAGCTTTTCGAGCCCGTTTCTATCTGGAACCAGACATGCAGGAGAATGGTTCCATGGGTGGTAACGGTTCCAAGGCAACACGAGCAGCCGGAGAATGTGGTGTCCGGCCCTTGCGGGCCCTGAAAGAAAATGTGAAGAGAGTAATGTTTTATTGTTAGACTGCAGAATGGCTTGGCAATGACAGATGCAGCAGGGTTAAAACAAAATGCAACAACATGAAATGCTACGTCTTACTCTGACATTAACTGCATATCAGTGAAGATTCTCGAATGGTGGCAAGTTTACAGTTATAGATTCTAGAGGTTTAGTTTAGGATCCTAGAAGAGTTCAGCCAGAAATTGGGAAGCACATCCGCAATTCGATAAATAGAGGTGCTAACCCTTTGCAGTCTCCCAGCCATGCATTATGGAGAATTAGAGATGGGTATCAAACTATCAATGTGTGCAATGTAAAGTATAATTTTATGGATCCATCTATATGAAGAAAATTTTGCCATAAGGGGCCTTAATATGTTAAAAGAGTATAATTTTATGCCTTTGATAGGAGCCACCAGCATTTTGAACAATGCCTGTCTGCAATGGCACTAAGCCCGTGACTGCTCATGAATTGCATCAGAAGTTCACAACTTTATTTGAACAAAAATATGTTTTTTACGATGTAGCCAGAAAATATGGATTTTTGAGATCTGTGCTTTTGTCTTCCAGGAAAAAGAAAGCAAAAGTATGAACTGGTCAGTTATTGACTGGAACACTAACCCAGAGACCATTTGTACCGCATGCAGTGTGGTCCATATCAGCATTTTCTTGTGCATCTCGTTAAACAAAACGGTTGTCTAGTAGATAATAGTAATGTAAAAATGATGCCATGTACACAAATCACAAATCTTAAATGAGTGGGCTCCGGAAAAAAATTTAAGGATGTTTCGTACTCATGTGAAGAGATATTATATGAAGTCATTATTTAATTTGATCCCTTATTAAAGTAAAAATACTATAAATTAGTCCTCTTTGCACCTAGAAGTCATCGATTTGTCTTTGAATAATTAGTTTAAAGTATTTTCATATTAGTGAAAATAATATCCATGCCGAAATTTTCTTAACAAAACTGACATAAAACTAGAGAAAAAAAAAGGGAATATTTAGTCATAATACTATTAAATAATTTGTGCATATCAATTTATGTAGAGAAAAAAAAATAAGTATCCAAATATCAATTTCTCCCTGTAAAAGAATTAGGCTATCTATAATTTTAAACATTCTTTCTTGTCAAAAATTGGTTTTCTATAGGATTAGTCTAGTAGTGAGTTCCTCTTGGGTGTAAATACAAGAGGAAGTTCCAGCCCTCCCTTCCCTCGTCCCATTTCGTCAAGCACTCCATCATAATTTTAGTGGATACTTTGACACTGAGGTTATTAAAATAGAAGTAACTCTTCCCTTTGTATTTCAAGGTCGTTGAGGGATTGTCAGTTTTTAAGTTATAAAAAATGAAAGGTTTTATGGTCTGTAACACAGTTGAGGAAACGATTTGTTTTCATTTTTCCTATAGACCCTTTCTTATGTCACTCATATTTTAGGTAAAATGAAGGAGATTATGATAATGATTTTCAACAGGAAGCAGCAAGTGCTTGAAGCACACAAAAAGGTTAGGTGAGAAAGAAATTGAAGTTAACTTACACACAGTTCCATTCACCCAAGTTGACTTTATGCAAAGATGTGGGCAGCTTGTACGATTGCACAGGTTCTACCCATTTCAGAGGCATTGTGAGATATTATTGTGCGTAGATCTGATGCCAGTGCACTCTCTCTCTAAAACGTACTTTCATGTACGCATCCTCCTTCTAGCTGATATTGTTAAAAAAACATGATTCCAAGATTTTTCGATCAAATCTAACTTTTACGAGGGACAGATGAGTTTCGAAAATCTTAAAGTAACTCATGCCACGGAAGTCTTGCTTCATACTTTGCTGATCAGAATAGCATATCAAACAGTTAACACTCAGAAAACAGTCACTTGTATAGTGTGCAGCATAGTTTCGATTTGCCTGTAATGTTATTAATCATGACTGATTGCAACCGCAATTTAGAACATGATATACAGTATTGCAAGGCATATATTCTGTATCACATGATCATCATCAAATGCTGCTTATCATATGAACTCTGTAAACTTTGGCTTCTTTATTCTTTCAATTACTTTCTGAGTTGTAGATATAGTTGAAAGGGTTTTATTTGGATGTAATAATGGAGTAAAAAGGATTTATACTGTCATTCAACTTCATATCCTGGTGGGGGAAGAGGAATATTTTATTTCTACTTTTCACTTATTTGACATACAAATACAATATATATATATATATATATATAGTCTCCTAAGTGAGTATTTGATAACAATAAATAAATTTTTTCATATATAAATCATTCATTTAAAGTACATACTTAATTTAATCTTAATAGTATAATCCAAAAAGATATATAAATTTAGACACATAAAAATTATTAAATTGTTGTTTCTAACACTCTTAATTTAAAATTTCCTCACTTCCAAAATTGCAATTCATTTATGATCTTCAAACTTGAGGGGTTTTTTTAAAAAATTTTGTATTGTACTATCTAATGACAAGTATAAAGATCTTTTCACAATCATGATTTCATTTGTGACCTTTAGTAACAATACTCGTTTTGATGATCTTCACATCTCAATTAGTATTTTTCCTTATCTTAGATATCACTAAGACTCTAATATCATCATGATGCTTGGGACACTCCCAAGTTTTTCTCTTCTTTATAATTTTGATATCACCTTTTACAATTTTGTTATGCTTCTTATCTTTTATATTGTCATCTTCTTGCTTTTTCGTGACCTCTAAATTGTTGAATTCTTCTCCAATCATTATTGAAATTGTCATGATTATATCTTTGCATTTTTCCTTAGCTTTGACAACAATCTCTTTATCTTTAAGGAGACAAGACAAATCATAGGTTGTCTCATCTTGAATTGCTTCTTCAGCCTTTAACATCTACCATAGGTGGTATGGTCTTTTGGTTTATCTTAACTTTTCAGTCATCTCCTCCAAAAAGACAATACAAATCATAATCTATATCTTTTTGGAATTTACAATTCCAAATAGGATCTTCAAACCTAACATCTTCTATTATTGGTGATGTGGTTACTTCTTCCTTTATAGAAGAATGCAAATGTTGAGTTATCTCCTCTTGAACTTTATAATTTGAAGTTGTTTTTTCATCCTCAATGTCTCCTTCCATAGGTGATGTCATATAAACAGGGCAAATTGTACATTTTCTCTTCTTAGACTATACAATTCCATGCATTATCAAACTAAGCATATTCTTTGTTGACTTTCATAATTTCCACTTCCTCTGCCTCTTTATTTACTTTTCCCTGTTTCTCTTCCTTCTTTGAATTCCTTTTGCAAATTCTCCCAAGTTTGTTTTGCGGTGGTTATATCCACTACAATCTTGATCTCAAACATCAAATCATCCTAATTTTGATGGATAAATATAAAAGCTAGTTGGTATTTTTGCCTTCTCTTTACCAAAGCATCCTTTTCCTCGAGACAAATTAACCTCATCATGTAATAGGATATAGTCTCTCTTTACACTCTCGTACACATGTGCTTTAAGCAATATCTTTATGCAAATACATCAATGATTGAGAAATTGGGACATGACACGCTCCATCATTGTCCATCCTTCAACACTTATGAACTAAGTTTTGATGTCACTTTGTTGGAGAAAGGAATATTTTATTTATGAATCTTCACTTACTTGGCATTCAAATATAATAGGTATATATAGTCACTCACGTAATTCTTTAATAACAATAAATGACTCTAAGTACATGAATCTTATTATATATGAATCACTTATATTTAAATATATGTACTTTCATATTCAAAGTAAATGTTCATATAAAATAAACTTTAACAATATAATCCTAAAAGATACAAGAATTTAGACACATAAAAATTACAAATTTATTGTTCCCAACATATGCCATTTGTTAAAAAAATGGTTAAAGTTCTCTTAACGTAAATAAAAATTAATAACACCATAAATTTTTTTAATAATCATGTTTTACATTCACTATACATCAAATTTAAAAAACTGCAAGTTCTACTGTCGATCTAACTGTAAAATTTGACAATCCCAGCCATTCTTTTTTTTTTTTTTTTTTAACTTCTGCTGTGAAGATCAAGTACACAGAAACTACAGCTTCCTTGTTTCTACATGCATGCAACAAGGTCTGAGTTTTGTTATTGATTTTTTTCTGGATAGTGGAAAACAAGGGCACAAACACGACACAAACATACTGTTTTACAAAGTCTTTTCAATCTGGATGCCTGTGCTCGGTTTATATTTAATATCGTGTTGGCATTAGAGATTTTCTTAGCAGTGTAAGGATTTCTTGTCAAAAATGAAATTAGAAGAAATAAGAATTATAATAAACAATTTGACCCTTAATATGATACATTTCTAGCAAACGCACAGAGCAATGTTTCTGTGATAATCTATATTATTATAAAACGGGATTGGTTGGTTCCACTCTTAGTGTTTTCGAAAAAAATCAATTTAAATGATTAAATATTTAATAAATTTAAAAGATAATTATGTGAATTTAAATTTAATTAATAATAATTAAAACAATCCACCTTTAAAATTTGCACAAGACTTAACTTCCCATTATAACCACATCTCAACCCACTTATTTCTCTCTCTCTCTCTTTGCCGATTTTTCTCTCTATGTAATTTTCCTTTTCTTTTAAGTAATAATACTTAATTAACTATTCACTATTTAATAAATAAATAAATAAAAGCTTCTAACACGTAGTTAGTATATATTATATAATTACATAAAAGTGACAGCTCTCCTTTACTGAGTGCACTAAATAATTTGTTTGTATACCGAGAAAAACGGGGGGAAAGCATAATTGAGAGTGAGACGCCATCCGGGGAAAGATTGAACAAAAAATGAAAGATATATAGTCTATTTCCCATAATCTAAAACAAAGCATAATGCTGAAGCAAATGTCTGCCATTAGTCCTAAATTGCTGTTGTTATTATGCTGTAATTAACAAAAATATAACAAATAGGAGAAACTGTAATTTTGTGATGCAAAATTGCAATTGTAGAAAGCACTATCACCACAATATTATGATAAACAGTTGTTGCATTATGGAATTTGAAACTACATATGGACACCGGTATTGCTTGAGAATTCTTCAAAATAAGAAAACCTACAAAATACAAGACTGTATATGTAGCTGGCCCACAGCAAAACTCTCAATAGACCTGTGCTTGTTTCTGACAGAAAGTAGCAGGAATGAATATATACATATACCAATAATTATCAAGAAATTACTGCATTCTTCTTTCTTGTAACAGACAGTTCAAGACTCCCCACAATGAATCAAGTTGACTCCTTTCACTTGTTTTCAAACGGCTATCATAAGAAATTGGTAGATAACAAAGTTTGTTAGCTATTAAATAGATCAAACCTTTGAAATGGATGTACTTTAGTAATTTCAACATGAGAACAACGTTTTTATTGCACTAACTTTCGCAATTGTAATTTTCTACATTTTTACTTCACAATTAATGACTGAATTTTTCCACATTTTTTACTGATTATAATTGCAATTTAGAACCATGGATGTCTCTTAGTAATTTTTGTGATTCCTTCTTAGGAACCAAGAATTAAAGCTATGCAAATGCATAATTGACATATACAAAGACAAAGACAAAGGGAAAGAGTTGGAAGAATCACAACAGTGACCCTTTTGTCTTTTAGGTACTCACAGAAGGCTGAAAGCTATGTGGAATCTTTACCAAACAAGAGGCTTCAAAGTCCAAAGAAAAACTTCATTTTCTGAGATCCAAAAGCACAAAGATAGAGGCAAAGAAGGGGCCAGAGGAAGTACATGTATAGAAAAAGAGCTAGCTAGATAGATGCAAACATCTACAAACTACTTGAAAATAATATGATGGAGACATGTTTTATTTTGATAGACGATATACTTGGAAACATGACCCTTCTCAAGTACATTTTTCTTCTGATCAAAGTACCAATGATATAATCCAAATTCCAAGCCTAAGCCAGAAACGTGCAGCCAGATCAAGAAGAAGAAGATGCTTTCTCAAAGGAGACAAAGTAACAATTCCATTGCTGAAGTCATGCTAGATTCTCAAAATCTCAGGTACTTACCCAATCATGCTATTTTCATGATCCGTTTTGGCTAGTGCTTTAAGATTGGAAAAAGTTAACAGAGAGATACTCTAAAGTGGTGATGTCTAACTATCTCAGTTATCCTCCAACAACATATAATTCTACAAGAACTCAATTTCTTAAAATGTTGAGTATTTTTTTTTTTAATTAAGATTCCTTATTTGTCTTGAGAATCATATACAAGGCAAAAATATGAAGATAAATGATAAGAAGGTGAACTACTCATAAATTATTCTCTGCAAAAATCACAACTGCTGAGGTTCAAATACATCATTCAAAGTTATATATACTAATACACCGTGTTAAATCTGCAAATTAGAACGCTAATCATTTGAGCCATGAAGAAACAGAGAGATCATGTGAACCCCAAATTTATGTGGAGAAATTTGCACAAGTTCAGAATCTCCCTCACTCACACACAAGGGGTAACAAAACAAAACCTCCTCAAGAAAACCCTAGCTATATAGGTAGTGAACAAGATTTATAATCAATTTATAGAGGAGTTTAGCAACTGCACAGAAATAGGAGTATGACTGAAAATCTAGTAACCATGGACTTCTTGTAATTTTGGATTACATAAGCCATCATCATGAACCCCAAGTTCTTGTTAATTTCATCAGCAACGCTCCCTTCTGCAGGGACCATCAAAGAAATGAAGAAAAAAAATGAAAGGAAAATGGTAAAGTTTTCATACCTAATATAAATCAGCAAGAAACTGTTCGGCATTCCCAATGTAAGGAAGTAGGCTCAAGCACCAAAGCTTGAATTGGATCTTGAAATCATTAATGAACTGTACCGAGACCCACAATTTCATGTCTTCAATAAAAAAGACAAAATCTTAATCTCACAGCTAAGAATCTGTGCCAAAACCTTATCCTTAATTTCATACAGCGGAAGAAGATGGCATAGTCATAGATTCACAAGGATAAAACTTTCTTAGAGAAAAAAAAAAGGAAAGAAAGAAAACTGCACCAAGACCCGAAATTTCTTTCTTAAAAGGAAAAAAAAAAAAAGAAACCCTAAAAATCACAACCTTACAGTTAAAAATCTGGGCCTAAATCTTATCCTTAATTTTACACAGTAGAAGAAGAAAGCATAATCATAGATTCGCAAGTATAAAACTTTCTCTCCCAAAAGAAAGAAACAAAAGAAAAAAAAAGAGCGACCTAGAAGTTGTACATAAACAGATAAAAGCCTGAAACCCAGGTGAATGAAAGTTTAAGGTCAACAAGGTGTTACACCTTTCCCAGCGATCCAAGAAACAGGAAAACAAAATCTTAAGGAGATGTATATAGACAGAGAAGCAGATTCTAGGGTAAAATGGAGGAATAATTAGGGTTTGTTCATGCGGCCAGCAACAGGTGAAACTGCCACATGATCTGATCTTTCCTCAACAGAGGAGGCAAGGTAAGATCATGCTGGCAGCTTCAACTGTTCGTGCTGCATGATAAGAACATATATCTCTGCTGTTGCTAAAGAAGATAACAGATTGAGGAGATTATTGAACAAGGGAGGTTTAATAGCCATTGAGGCTAGCTGGTTTTGGTAGGGTTTGGATGAAGAAGAGTGTATGAAGGACCGGGAATATATATAGGAGAATTCAGTGAAAGGACTCCACAAGAAAATTAATTAATAATTTTTTTCTTCTCTTTTTATCTTTTTTTATTATTATTTTAATTGACGGAATATTGGAGGGCTTGAAAGCCTATGAAGAATTGTTAAAGAAGGAACAAAATGAAAGAGGGAAAAAAAGTGGTCCCACTGATGCAAATTGAATATTGTCACGCCAACACTACCACCATGCAGTTTGCAGACAGGGTAGTTAGTGTTTCTATATATATTTTGAGAACATTAATGACTTTAGTGTTGGGTCCTATGGAAGTGGGGGACCCTTTACATTCTTTCTCTCAATCCCCTTTCTCTGTGTTACAGCGAGAAGAAGGCAAGAAATTTAAGCAGAGGCCATAGAAATATGGTGCATCCTGAGGACCATTTTGCATGGTTACTTATCGTAGTCTAACTTGTGTTATATAATTATAATATTACATGTAAGATTATTATTGCATTAGGTTTTGTAATTATAATGTTTCGTAATAGTTGAATTATTCTACATTTATTCATAATTTTATTAATCACTATCAAAATTTAAAATTATATACTACAATTTAAATATGATTATACTGTAATATTGCAATTTTGCTTCATAATAGTTGATTATCTTGTATTTGTCCGTAATTGTACTAATAATAACCACAGTTTTGAATTGTGTACCTATTATTGCATTTCTTCCCCCTCACACATATGAGAAAGAATAATCATTTTTTTAAGTTAAGGTTCTAACTCTGCTTTACGTTATGGCGACAGTAATTAAAATAATACAAGTGATTATCGTGATATAAATTGCAATAAATTATTATTTTTTTAACAATAGAAATAATTAATTTACTAGATTCATATATATATATAAGGATTGTGAATCAAATTCGCAAAGTGAAAAAAGGCATAGTCTTTTAAGAAAAAAGATTAGATGCTATTTAAATCAAAGATTAATAATTTTGAGATTAATAAAATAACAAATTTGAGGATGAAATTGCAGTTACTGAAATTTAAAAATGTTAAAAATCAAAAGCATCTCAACCCAACAAAACTTTAAAACTTCTCTCTCTCTCTCTCTCTCTCTCACTCACCAATTCATTTCTTAATATCTGGTATCTTTTAACTGTGTGCTAGGCATTCTCTTTCCAATTTGCCATTTGTTGGATGCTGCTTCACCTGCATCTGGTAGCTGCCAGCTGCACTTACATACACATACCACTTATTGAAAACATTTGATACCAGTGATTATGAAAAAGACTTGTTTGTTAGAAAATTAATTCTATCAGGAGTTCTTTTTTCTTGTTATAGTTAGAGCAAGTGACATGATTGAACCAAAGTATATGTCATTTTTCTAATTTATAGCTTACGTGCCCCAATTGAGATCTGATCAACTCTTCAAGATTTTACTGGAAGAATATTAGCTGATCTTTAGAACCTCTTATTTTTTTATATGTATTTTTCAATGGTTGGGGAGAATGTATTATTGCTGTGACTATCATTCATATTCCTTTAAGAATGCATCTCTCATAGGATATATTCCTTGGTTGTTTTATACTTTTATTCTTCTAGAGCAATTATTTACCTATACTATCAGGAAAAATATGCAAGTGAAGTAGGTCAATCATGATTTTAACATTAATTAAGATTCAATGCATCATAGCACACATATTCCCTTATAAAGATAATTTCTTTTTCTTGTTTGGCCATGTCATAAAGGTAACAAGTAATTATTATTGATATGATCAGCATTATTAGATATGATGATACTGAATGTTGTTTTTTGAATTTTTCATTTTTAACATTCTTGATATGAATTCAGAATATTATGTATGTATTAAATAACTTATTATTTCTATTATAAAAAATTACTCACAAAAATATAATATTTTAACTTGCTTCGAATTTGAGGAATTTTATCTCAAGTAGGATAATTGATTATCAAGCAAAGCCACATATCCATCTCTGTATGTTCTTGAAGCTATGGATTAAATTGTTTAAAGATCAAATTTATTATTTTTTAAAAAACAGGGATTATTTCTTGCTTTAATGGGTTTTGCTTGACTAAGTTGGTGAAATAGTAGAAAGCCACGTTTATGTGTATGTGGAAGAATATAGCTTGGTTAGTTTGATAAGGATTCTTTGATGCAAAAGGACTTAGTGTTTTTATTTGTACTAACATTTTTATATGGGTACTTTAGGTTGTGGTGGTGGCGGCTGCATTTTGTGGGTTTTAAGTGGTGCAATGTGGATAAAAGTGAGAGGACAAAGCATCCAGTTGCACCATTTTGGAGGAACAAAGAATAATACTATTTATTTACATTCCTTGCCCCAAAAAGGAAAATATATTTATGAAATTTTATATTTAAATTCCGATCATACAGATAACTTATTAAATTAATCATACATGATCTTTTTCTAATCGAATTTTAGTCATGTCTTCATAATTTTAAAGACATATAGAATTAAATTTTGTAAAAATGACATCATCCAGAATTGCTCTTAGATCAAATATTAAAGAAAATGTTTATGAAGTAATTAAGATGTTAGATGCATTTTTTTGCTTATCTTTAAGAAAGAAAAAAAATGATATTGGGCATAATAATTAGAATTTAGGGTTTGTGGGAATGTTTTAAAAATTAATAATTTTGTTATATTTTAGTAAATTGCATTGATTAAATAGAATTGTTGTCCTTTTTTATAGGGTTTTTTTCTACTAATGTATGTATCATTGGTAATGGTAGATGTATTTTATTCTTATATATAGTATTTTTGGTACACTGAGAATTGGTCCAAATTCTCACTCCTCCAATTTTACCTCAATAAACTTATATATATGGTTTTATGCTCTTATTTATCATGTACTTTAAAATAATGCTATTGTTATAACACATTAAATTAATAGTACATAAATTACATAATACAATTACATCTAAGTTTAGCATAAAAAACATTTATATAAAGATTGTATATCTATAACATTATTATATAAGTTAAGCATTAAATATTATAATTTAGTGATAAGAAAATTGTTCACTTCAATATAAGATCGGTTCAAAACATGCATTTCTAAGCACTACGTATTGACAATATCAAATATATCATAATTAATCTTTAATCGGTTTTACGATATTTCTCTAATAAGCTCAATATGAAAAAGGTATGAGTCGAATGCTTTGTGACAAGCCTATGAGTTATCACCAAGTTTACATATTTTTTAAACCAAAAGAATTATGTAGGTTTAATATATTGATAATGAACGCTTTCAACAGGTCATTTTGCATCATACAATTTTAAATCATTAACTTAGACATATGCTTAGACACGAATTTGTTTGCTAAGTCATGATTTTGTTCTGATTATTGTCGTTTCCATGTGCATCTTCCATTGGCCTTTAACAACATATTAATTTGACATCTAATCATAAACACCACACCTTAATTCCTACCTATATATCTATATATGTTCCAATGAATAATTTTGCAATTCCATATCTTAGACTAGGATCGGTTAATGCCCTTAATACCTTTAATTTACTAATTAATAAAGGATAAAATGGTTTATTCAGACCCTACTTTTTAATATAATATCACTGATTTTAATTATAAATTTAATTTGATCTATTGTTAGTATAAATGAGTATTACACTATCATCTATTTATATGTTATTACGTTATTAAAAAAATTATTAAAATTTATTTATTATTCATTAAAATTTTTAATTTTTAATTATGGGGCTTTTTTTATGATAGTGTAAAAAGTTTTATATTCACAATAGATTAAATTTAAATTCTTTTAATTATTGGTTCTTTGGAATTGTATGCTTAACAGTAGCATCTATACTCAAATCCTAACTTAGAATTCGTTATTGGTTTCTTCCCCCCCCCCCCCCTCTTTTTTGTTGTTGATTCTGTCTTTGATGTAGGGGCATCCAAGCAAAAGCCAAAATGTTAGGGCCAGTGTGGTCCAAATCTGACATCTTTTGTGTTAAATATATAATTCTTTTGATCTTTCTTTGTGGATCTAACACATGCCTTTCATGTAGTAATTAAAAGCCTCAAAGCATGCAGTAATCATTGATAAACTAAACATGTTTGAATAATTTCCCATGACTTTTTTTTAACATACATAATTTGGACTATTATGAAATAAAATCTGATATATTGGTGAAAGATTATTTGGTAGAGTCTTTAGACGGCTTTTGATTCAACGATAACACTAATGTCATTAAAATTTTGGAAAATTGTAAGCCCTATATTGAATCTTTGCTAGGACTTCATTATCAGGGATTTTGTTTCTCTTCTTCATGAAGAAACCCTAATTTCTTCCCCCCCCCCCTCTTTTCTAAGTTCCTAACCTCTTATATTATAACAAAGGAAAACACTAATTGATTGAATAGAATAATCCATATCATGTTCCAAATACAATAAAATGTTTACTTGCTGTTGATCAAATGTGTAAGCTCCGTGTAAATTAAAAATCACAAGATTGATATTAATTCGACATGTTATTTCAAAATTAATTTTCATGTCAAATAGCGTCATAGAAGAAAGAAAACAAAATTCCACCTGAATTGTATCAACTTACCCTGAAACTCAACCTTGATTGTGCATTTTTCATATGGTAAGAGGGATTTTCCAAAGCTATATATCAATTTATTGATTATATTGATGTACCATAGTAAAGGGACTTCTCCATAATAAAAAATTGTTGAGATTTTGGTACACTTTTCTTTCGTTCTATATGTTCATTTTTGTGGATTATATTAACTAGCTAACTGAAACTTTTCCTTTTTTGTATAATCTTTAATTTGATTGATGGGTTTCAAAGTGTTATGAGTATGGTTCTTTGTAAATCTAGGTTCGTAAAATTTTGTGGAGAACTAAGAGAATGTTCAGATTTCGTCATGGAAGCATGTTAGCCTTGGAAAAGACCTTCTAGTCCATTGATCATGGTTTCTATGATTTTGGCTGTCTAAGACCCAGCAAAATTCATGTCTCCAACGAAGGCATCCCTTTGAAGAAAAGCAAGATTTTTATCATTAAAGTCTTCATGCTTCTCTTCAAATGGCTTTTTTTATTTTTTTTTTCCGACTTGTGTTAAGTTTTAATAATATTTTGATGCAAATTAATTAGAGGGAGCTCAAACTGCATGTCATGAAGTTGAGTGTTTTTATTATTGGATTATTTTTTTAAATCTCAAAATAAATGAATTAAATAAAATACATAAATCTCAAGACAAAATAAGTGATTCAATAATAAATACAAACAAAATATAACCAAGCAAAAATTATTCTTGGATTATTTTTTTAAATCTCAAAATAAATAAGTCTAATAAAAAACACAAATCTCAATGCAAAATAAATGATTTAATGATACATCCTAACAAAATATAACTGAGCAAAAATTACTTTTGGATAAACATTTTCAAACAAAAAGCGTTCTTCCAAAAGTAATTATTTAAAAATTGGGTATGTTTGTTTGTGTTTTCATTTTTTTTTTTACTTTTTAAAACAATAGTCTAGAACAAGGTCTAAATTGTTTTTTTTTTTAAATAAATGAAATAAAAGGTATTAAGCAAAATTATTCTCAAAACAAATTTAATTACAATAATATTGTCATCAATCAGGAGTCTATTCTTCTTATTTTTGAATTGTTTTAAAAATATAAAAGCAAAAACATTTCAAAATTGTTTTTGTTTTTATGTTTTTAAAACACGAATTTCAAGTTACAGTTTTTAAAAGTTAATTATAAAAACAATTATCCAAACAAAAATTTGTTATTGCGAAAAAACATAAAAACAAAAAACTGTTTTTAAAAAACAGTAAGCAAACAAGCCCTAATTCTTGCAAATTTAATTATTTCAAAAGTAGGTTACCAAAAACCTATCCAAACATCTAAAGCCTCTAAACCCTATTTCTCTTCAATTCACAACTACCATTTGTAGTTTCTGCAGACTGAAGCTGTTCCAGAATTTTTCTCATCAAAATTCTACACCAAGAAACTGCATCTGCATGTGGCATCAAATTAAAGCTCGTGATATTTGGTATAGCAAAATGTGAATATCGGCCAACAATTAATAACATGGTATTAACTTCAAATATATGTTGTATGTAGGATTGAGCTCAACAATCAATTAAATGGTATTAAATTTATATTGTAGTATTGAATGTTTAATTTAATTTATAAATCTCATTTCCATTTTTCCTTTAAATTTTAGCCTCCTATATGTTATAAAAAAAAAAAAAAACCCAATTTTGGCGTGGTTGTGAGGATAGAATTAGACATAGATTTTCGAAAGCATTAAAGTATAATTTATCAAAAACTTTTATGAAAATCATTTTAACTTGTAGATGTTATATATGAAATTTCTTAAAAAAAAAATAATACTCATATTTATAATTGATTTTGGAAGATAAAGAAATATACTTAGCATTACCATCTTCAATATTGCCCTTTCTTCGATCAGTACCGAATCATCTTAGATTTGGAGTTCTTTTTAGAAATTAAATTGAGTTAATCTACTGCTTTTTCCCCCTATAAAAAAACCTTCCCCTATTCTCTCTCTCTCTCTCTCTCTTACCTAGGCACCCTATAAAGTAGCCTATAAAAAAATATGCTTTGCTTATTTAATAGCTAACTCCACCCCCCTTTCCAGACTTTTGCTACATATGAAACAAGCATTATTATTAATTTCACAAAATAATAGTTCTGCTAATGGTTTCATCCAATTTTTTTTAAAAAAATTGGAAATAAATTATGTCAATCCACATGGAGTGACACATCCCATACACAATTATATGTAAGTTTATGGTTGTGGAATTTATGCAAGTGACACTCATACACATAAAAATTGGGATAAAATCTGAGATATAAAAAAAATTTAAGAAATATCACTTGTTCAAAGACTCTTATTATTATATACAACGAAACTAAATGATATATATATATATATATTACATATATAAGACGTGAAAATATTAATAATTATGTTATATAAGTTTATGGGTTTTAAATATCTAAATTAATAAATATATATAGACATCTCATAAAATTAGAATATATATATATATATATATAAATGGTGTGAAAATATTACTAACTATGTTACAATAAACGAATGGGTTTTCAGTGCTTGATACCTATTCAAATTTGGTAAAATAAATGGATATCCATGAATTTATTCAATCTATTTTTTTATCCAATCCATCTATTTTTGGATCAATTTAAATCCATTTATAATGTTTAACGTGTCAAATGAATGGATGAGATATTAATTCATTTAATAAAAAGATCATTAACGATTTATTCAAAGATATTCATGATCCATTCAATTTAATTTTTATTTAAAATTCAAAATAAATATTGGAAATAAAAATTATTATATTAAATTAAATAAAAAATAAAGCTTAAATTAGCAATCGCAAAATTTTCACATAATCACACACATTATTAAATACATTTGTGTTAGTAAAAAAAAAAAAATTATGGTTTGTGGCATTGACAGACTTGGTTTTTGGCCCAAACCTAGAAAAATTATGGTTTAGACTGAGTACTATGCCTGAGTTTACACAAAAACTCAAGTCCTGTTTTATTATTATTGAGTCCCACCTGCTTTATATCCACTCTTTTATTTATATCATTCTGACGTCACTTAAACGATATTTGAGTTTTGTTTGTGTAACGCATAGCACAAAGAACTACAAGTGAAAATTGTAAAACAAATACTACTTAAAAAAAATCATTGCAGGAATGTTAACAATCCCTAATGTTGAATCTCTTAGTTTAATTTAGTTTATAAGATTCATTGTCTTCGGTTATTCATAATTTAAATTCAAATTTTGTTGTAAGCGATTTTAATAGATTAGACAATTTATAAGTATCACTATAAATTTTTAAAGAAATCGGTGTTATACTCTGACTTAAGAGTGAAGCAACCTACGTATCATGATCCTAAATTTTTATGTAAAAAAAAAATCAATATTGACTCCTCGAAACTTTTATTATCATCTAATATTTTGAACATAGTTACTGATTTTTATGTACAATGAAAAGTTATATGGTCTCTATGTTAAAGATTTAGCGGAAGGAACTTTATCCATTTTGTGGATATATTTTCAGACAAAACAAAAGCATTATATATAATAATTTTTAAATTTTGAAAAATTTTATTATATTTATTTTAATAAATTTTTAAATTTTTTTAAAATAAATATTAATTTCATATCATATTTATTCGATTTTTAGTTTTATACATATATATGTAATATGTAAAAAAAATTTTGAGATAAAAAAGGGAAAATATGACACTTAAAATGTTTTATTCTTAGTTTATTAACCGTTTCTTGAATTTTGTTGCACATAAAATATTTTTAAAATATAATTTAAAATTTTAATAGTAAAAAGTTATTTTTTTAGTGATAGAATTTAATAATAAAAATTATTTTTTAATGATGAAATTAAAATATAATTTACAATTTTAACAATGAAAAATTATTTTTAATGGTGATAATAAATATAATTATAATAATAAAAAATAATAAAAATAAAAATGATAGAATAAAATAATATAAAAATAATAATGATTAAATGGATAAATAGATAAATTGAATTTGACTTGATCAAAGATAAATCCATATCTCATATAAAATTTTAATTAAGTCTAAATGGATAAATGGATTATAGGTAATTCATTTATTAGTAATACAGATCAAATATATTCAACCTATTTATTTGCCACCCTAACCTATCCAACATAAACACCTTTCATTTTTTGAAGTGTGCCTGCACCGTACCCTTTCTAGATTGCAAGCCATGCTTTCTTTTTTGATGTCCAAGTGAAATATTTTTTTTTCATAGTCTATATAATAATTAGATGTGCTACAATTTTTATATATCTTAATTAAATCAACAATATTTTTATTTCCTCGGTTCCTCTTAAGTCATGAATACTTATATTTCAAGATTTCTTCTTTATACTAAAATTATGCATTACAATTTCGCTCTATCGATTCAATAGGTTTGGATAATTTTTTATTTTCTCTATGTTTTCAGAGTAACCATATAATTCTTTACTTAGAATTTAAAACAATATCAACCTATTTTTTTTTCTTAAATTTTTTTCTAAGCACCATATAATTTAATTAATCGAACATTGATAAATAAAATAGTATAAAAGGTTATTTATAATCGTATCTATAAAAAGAAATAATACTTCAATATATCTTCTCTCCACAAAAAATAAATAAATTAATAAATAAAAACAATCTGGTTCTGCAATGAACCGTGCAAGGTCAGCTTCCTTCATGGATCATTATGTATCTACTAATTCAGAGTCCAATAGTAGCTAACGATCATGCTCTGAGGATTAGAAAGCTGTAAGTTCTTTTTTTATATATTATTTATTTCTGCCCAGACTTTTTAGTGATTTTTCTCTCTTTTTCCTTTTCTTTTCTATATATTTTCTTCTTTCCTGTGAAAAGATCTTTATTCTTGTCAATTTCTTTAGTAATGCACTGATATTCAATTATACTTTAAGGATTTCCTCTCTCTAGTGTATTGAGTTGGAATCCAAAATCAAGGATTCAATTTATGGGCGCAACAGGTGTTATGGCCACAATATTTTGCAATTTTTCTTTAAATCACAGATTTCATGGTGAATTGATATCATAACACTATAATATTGCATACTATTGTGGTCACAATAGCCAAACAATTGCAATACACCCATTTGTAAGATTTTTTTTATAAAATAAAAATTGAAAAGTTTGATATTTTATTTGTATATAGATTTTATTTAATATCACATTATATTATATATGTTGTATTAAAAGAATTAATATACATAATAAATTAATAATCATTATATATATTTCATTTTATTTTATGTGTATAAAATAAAATTTCATGATCATAATATCCATAATTCGTATTTTTTAATTTGGTAACATCCACAATCATAAAAAAAAAAAACCCACATTATAATTATAACTGTGGTCACGATGACAATCGCAATTTAAAATCTTCCTCATCGTATTCCCACTATTGAAAAAAAAAAAAATTAAAGGACCTCTGTTCCCCCTCCTATTTCTTATGTCAATGTCAATAAGGTTTTATGTAACAAAAACAAATATACAATATTAGTGATAAAATTAGATTCTGTGAGAAATTGTAATTGTTGCCCATAATAGAAATTTTAGTGTTACCACTCACCCACCATGAGGGTCCACCCATAAATGCCTTACTCTTGCAACAAAAACAGGCTGGCTCAGACCCAGAGGGTGTGTCCGCTCTAAAACAAAGCATCCCCCATTTTGCTAATAAGTTTCAAACACTCTCTTGCTAGGGTTACACAAACAGAAAAAAGCATCTTCATATTTGGTGAAAGAATTTCCTTTTTACTTCTGCAAATGGGATCTTTTTGTCACATGCTTAGTCTTCAAGTGCTCTCTCTCTCTCTCTCTCTCTCTCTCTATCGCAGTCTATTTTGAAGTAAAGAAAAGAAACAGTGGTAGCTAGGTCATTAGCATTATTAACTGTGATATGAAGGAGGGCACCAATGGCAGTTAAGATACGCCTGCGTGATAGTGATCACAAGCAGGCCTCACTACTTACTGACTGATCTCCTGAGAAAGAGAGAGTAAGTTTTGGGATTGCGTTCCCTAAGAACCCTAGATATAGGGTTTTATGGATTCTTTCATAATTTTAAGAGTGAAGATTTTGGTCCTTATCTCAGGATGACAAACTTCGGAGATAAGTACGAGTTTCTTTTGTGTGTAGAGTGGTCCTGTTTTGCTGCTAGTCTGCCGGTTCAATTGAAAAATTTCCAGGAATGTAATTTTCAAGAAAATTATGATATCATATTTAATTTAATTGAATTTTTTTTAAAAAAATATTATAATATTATATTTTAATTAATTTTTATATATTTTAAATATTATAAAATTACAAAATAATATCATCATAAAAAATTAAGTAATTAACACTAAAAAATTAATCAATAAAAAATGATAAGCAATGGTCAATGACATTAAATAGTAGTAGACAGTAATTAACAACGATGAATGAATGTGAATAATGATTAACGATAATATATGATGGACGATGATTAATGATAATGAGTATGGTTAATGACAATAAATGATGATAAGAAATTATCAACGATGATAGATGATAGTAAGTTGAGGTAATAAAATATTAATAAAAAAATAAATAAAATAATCTTTTTATATGATTAAAACATCTTATATTATAAATATATAAGATATCTACCTCCTTTTACATGATTATGAGAATAAGAAATTATGAGCATAAACTGCATTTTTATTTGTCTAATAATGGTGGATCCTAACAAGACACTCACAGTTATAAGAGGAGAAAGCTATGTCTATAGGCTCTATATGTAGCAGTAGCATCATTCCCTCTCTCTCTTGCTCTCTTACATGAGAAGCATCTGCAACGATGAAGCAATCTGCAGCACCCATTAAACAATTTTGACAAATTAGGGTATTAGCTGTACCTCTCTCTCTTGTTTTAATCGTTGTATGAAGAGGAAGCTGACTTCTTCCTTTGCATAAAGAAGAGCTATAATGAGGACAAATGCTGCATGTGAAACCTGCAGATCAAAATACGACACAAGTTCAAACGTAGAGTAATACAACCACAGCCCTAAATTATTAAACCACCGTTTACCGAATCACCAATGCAAATAATGCTATTTGCACTTAATTTATCTATAAAATATTTCACTTTAAACTTTTTAACTCAGGCCAATTCCTCTACTGTTTTCGCCAGATACTATTCGGAAGTTGTTTCCAACATTTGAAATTGATTCAAATTTTCTTTCTCAGGACCTTTTATGTAATTAATTCGGTTTATTACCATACAATTAAGAGAGAATTCAATTTTTTTATCTATTTTTTGGTTTAATGTATTCTAAAATTTCAATATAAATTCAAACGTATCTCCCCTAAGATTAGTCTACAAGATTAACCTTCACTTTATTACACCTTCATGAATGACAACTATAGAGAGAAAGAGAGAAGATAAAGGACAATAATTTATGATTAACACAACACATAAGTTCTCACAAATATGATGATTGATGATTACAACACTGCTAAATGCTTAAGATTTTCTACAATTACGGATCAATCCAAGTCAATTTGCAATATAGCTTTAAACAATTTAATTTAAATTATGCAATATATACATATATGAATGAAGTTGCGAATGAAGCATAAGTACTTCTCATGAATAAAATGTATTTTTTAGCGGAATTACTGATAGATTATAAAAGTAGGACGAACATTACTTTTTGGCAGTCATGCTATATATCTCTGTGGCATGCCATGAAAGGTGAGTCTGAGACGACCAATTTGAGCAAGACCAGCAATATTTCAATATTTTCATTCATTATATTTAACTAACAGTAGGTGAGTTTCCTGCAAATGCTGTCATAGATGATGTAACAGATAGACTGTTTTCATGCACTATTGCACTTCATATAATAATTGATATCCCTTGTTTCCTATACCCTATTGTTGAACAGCAACCTACTGTCATACGAAATCTTGGTTCAAAAGGAAAACTGCATACACGGAAATGTTCAGAACAAGCCAGTTATGCTTCCGTAGCCACATGCTCGCATTGTACATGTAACAAAATTTAACTCAAGCCAATTTTATTTTTATCATGCGTGATTCTAAATTGCAATATCTAACCATAATATTATTAGTGTATTAAATTTTACAAGTACAATTTTCAATAACTTTATTAATCATAATATAATATTGTAACTATAATTTAGAATCATAACACCGTTGACAACACCATTGACGTAACATATAATAGTATGATGCATTTTAGTATGACCTTTTGCTTTAATTCCTTTCATTTCCTATGTTAATTTATGACTGGAGATTTTTCTTGTAAACCTGTATAGGTCTCAAGATAAGATAATATATTTCTCTCAAAAATTATTAAAACTGATTTAAAAAATAGGAATCAAAATTCTTCCAAGAAAAATGTTACGAGCCTTCATAACATGCAAGTAGGTAGCATCCTTCAATTCTAGAGCAGCCAATATCAAATTTTGATGAATCAAGGTGTCATTAATCACCAATCTCGCCAGCAAATAATTTGAAACTTGAAGAACACAGATACAATAACTTCGAGACTACCTTTTTCAATATTGAATAACTGCATATAATCAGAATGAACAAATTACATGAATGCCTCAAAATTTACAGCCCAGAAAACAAAAGACTAACCTAAAAAATTAACAGATCTCAATCAGATTATATAAACCCGAATGAATGTCGTCACCCCTTGCTATACTTTTGAAGATAACTCAATGTATAAAACCTAGTATTCTAGGGAAAAAAAATACTTTATTCTAATTACCCAACAATATGGGGGTATGAAATTTTTTTATGGAATAGGGTTCCTCAACAGCTAACCTAATTGTTCCTAACTTCTTGAACTTGTAGATGGTTTGCATGAGCAAGTAGCATGTCATAGATTTCCTCAGCCGTAGGACGTTTGGTCGGATCATCTTCCACACACCTATGAAACAAATAAACAAGGAATTTCAGGACATCCACCGCAGCATTTGATTTTTCCAGCTCATCACCAGACTGAATCATTGTGGGTTCCTTTAGTGAACTCAATGTGGGTTCCTTTAGTGAACTCAATGCCTCCAACTCTTCCGTTAGCTGTGGCCGTTTGCCCCTCTGAAATATCATAGGACAAAAATTAATTAGAGCTTAAATGATTATTATGGTTGCCCCTGAAATAAACAGCTCCAGCACAACCACCAGAGCATGAACAATGCTACCACGTGATGTAAACATTTCATAATTCTTCTCCAGCTAATCTATTCATGTGCTTGTGTGTGAAAAAACGAGAACCATACCTGCAGAACATCATCGAAGTGCAAATCAGACACTTCAGGATATGGAACTTGCAGAGTCAGCAGCTCCAGAAGCAAACATCCAAATGACCATATATCGGCTTCCTGCACATGATAAAGAAAGAAAAATTATAATTCGAGATGATGACAGTAAAACTAGGTTTAGTCACAGTGCAGATTTTTCATTGTTTAATATATATATATATATATATATATATTTATTTATTATATAATGGATGAATGACCCAAACTAATCTTCTGTATGACATTAAAATATAGACAATATCACCAATTAAATAGCCCTTATGCCTCAAAAAAAACAAATAGCAATACCAACATTTATACTATCTAGGCGATATATGACAGAGAAAATGACAATGCAAAAGGGAAAATAAACTTAAGACATTTTTTGCTCATGTAGTCATTGTTGTTTAGGTCTATAATGCACCAAAGAAGATTCATAATCCATCCCAGAGTATGAATATGAAAAAGGTGAAGGTGAGACATGATATACATAGCAAATGGCCACATTGCAAACAAGGTAAGTGATAATAGAATAATATTCTGCTAATATATGACAGGATAAATTTAATTGGGTAACACAAAAGGATGATGGGGAAACCAAGGATTGAAGCCTAACATGCACTGAATCTATAAACTCAAATGAGAAGCAAAATTACCTAAGCAATGACCTTAATACAATTCCCTTTTAATTTCCAGCATAACGGCATAGAGCAAAACCGCATATATATTGTCAAAACTATTTAACTTTTTCTTTGCTTGATATTGCTTTTGTCACCTTAAATATAAATTTCGATTGAGTTATGCTTTGCTTCAACATATCAAGACTTGTATCAGCAATATAGTTTATGCAGCACCAAGATTTCTTTCAGGTATTCAGCAATTGAAAGTGCCATGTAAAGTAACAATTGGCAGTCAAGACTTGTAGACTGATAATTCTATTGAGGTGAATGTTCTATAAAGAAACTATTGAGATTAAAATATATTTACAAGAATTTAGCATTTCTTTCAAGAATTATTTTATTTCTAAGCTTTTCTGAACAGCCAAATTTTATCAAAAGAGCAACCATTTACAACATTACAAATAAGCATGATAGCTGTAGTGCTGCTGTACAGAAATCTTATTTAGAACTAAGACCAACCAAAACATTCTAGTCAAACTTGAACCTCAAGAGAACATAAAAACATGGCCTCTAATTCCAACCCTTCTACTTTACTAAAGGTTAATTCAATTCCCGTTTTTGTAGGTATAAAGTACAATTTACATAAACAGAATGTCCTTATTTTCCATCACATTCATTTACTCAACCTCGGAGCTTTGGTTAAACTCAAGACAGAGAACTTCAAAATCAAAGAACTGATAGCAACTAGTTTAAAACTTCAAAAAATAAAAATGTCAGATACTTGCAAACAATTTCATAGAATTAGCAGATGCAAATTGCATGCAAGGAATAACAGTAAATAGCTAAATCAGCCACAAAATATGGATTATCACTTAAGAGTATCTTACCAATCCATAAGCATCTTCTTTATAAGCGGTTTGCATCACCTCAGGAGCCATCCAGCGGGTTGTTCCAACACATACGTAAGGAGGAGGTATTCCCACATGAGCAATACAGCACTCATGCAAAGGTGATCTTAGTGGCACTGCTCTATCAAAATCACACAGCTTAACAGTGGGGGTCCCATCATCTCTCTTCCTATCCAAATCAATCAGAATGTTTTCGCTTTTTATGTCACGATGAATTATTTCCTTTTTGTGCAGCTCTAACAAAGCACATGCTACGTCTCTGGCAATAAACAAAGCTAACTCAGCTGGAACATGCTTGTCACCAGCTTTTAATAGCTTTCCCAGATAGTTCTGTGGGAAAATGAAGTGCAAAATCAATAAAACAAAACAAAATATATTAGAGACTAATAGTAGAAGAAAAAAAATGGGTATGAGAAAACTTACTCTCAAAGAGCCCCCTTCCACATACTCCATAAAAATTGCAGACTTTAATATGCGATGCTCTGGATTACCATCTTCTGAGCAAGTCCACTTACATGATATTTGGTGTCCATACAATTCCACAATGCAGGGGTGTTTCAAAACTTCCAGAATTCTCACTTCTCCCAAACAATTGTATTCAAAGTATCTAATTTCATTTGCTGAACTTCGTGGCACTTCCAAAGTACGCACCTGCAACATCACGCACAATATTTACAAAGGAAGCTTTAATATTATATTTATATATTATATTCCGGTCATTAGAATAATTATTTAGATAAGAAACTAGGGGCAAAGGGAACATTTCATGACAAATAATGATATATCAATTAGCAGAATTTAGATTCAACCTACCTGTAGAACAGGAAAACAATGTGAGACAAATGATAAAGGGAGAGAAGAACCCAACATAAATTAGTAATTATCGTATGACAGTAAATGAGTTGAAGAAGGCAAAGCATGTTCATGCCTAATGAGCAGCTCCATGGTTTGACAAAATTGATAACACTAGGATGAGCATTCTTGTATGTCCTCTAATTTTCCTAAAATTATGAGCTTACAAATTTCCAATGTCTCCTCACCTAAGTTGCAAGCTTTTATTCTTTTCCCAAACCAGTTTGCATTATAATAGCCGATACAATTATCTTTTCATTTAGGCCATAAGTTTGTATGGTGGTGACCTATAAGGCTGTGACTTCTCTGATAATGGGTGTCTCCAGAAATGACCATTAATATCAGCAATGTGTGTCTGTAAACATGATTTAAATGGCTAATCTCCAATTACATCTTTGTCACAGGGAAAGGGCAATAATAACTAGAAGGCCACATATATCTAATTAAGAAGCACAACTAAAAATATTGGCAGGTTCATCAGGTCGGTACCTGAAACTACGTGACTATTTTATATAAGAGTACTACATACCTTTCAAATTCAGATAATAACATGTAACCATGGTTTTTCAGCATGGAAATATTAAATTAAATTAGAAAGTGGAAAAAAAGATCCAGAATACCTATTTTCAATCTAGAAGGGTAGATTGGGTAAGTTGGATGCCCGCTCAAATTAAGGAGTAAAGGGGCAAAAGAGAAATTATTGCTCAGTCATCTACCACAAGCCGAAACTGCATATAAGTCATCGTAAATTTGTACATAGCCTACAAAACTCTCCAGTAATCTAATTGCAATATGACAAACACAATCTCTAGGACTTATGACATGATCATGTTAAATAGCCAGAAAGACTTTAGGCACACACCTTGGCTGCAGCCTCAACTGATCCAAATTTGCACCGAACTAAAGTACTTGAAGCCCCTTTTTCAAATTCCTCATACACAGACAGAGATGGAAATGGACAACTGGGACCAGGACTTCCTCCTGTTGAAAGAGGGACTTTAGTTCGACTAAGAGGTATATACCTGGAATGATATGCAAGATATCAGATTCCAAAGAACCCTACATAGTTTCAGACATATTGCAGAACTAAACATGTTTTCATGCAGTGCTTGGAAATTGCCATCCATTCAGGAACTTAAAGTCATCCATTGTATGATATAGTGGTAAACCTTCAAATTTTCTAAGGGGGAAATTTTTTTTCCTTTTTTTTATATAGAAAGGAAAAAACAACTTTTTGTTTTCCTGTCTTAAAAGGCCTTTCTAGAAATCAATAAATACTATGCTCAAATTATATTTTGATTCCACATAAATTCATGTAAAAAAATACAGAAATATCAACGTTGTCAAAATCAGAAACAAAATTATTAGACTGACCCAAAATCCCTTTTTACAAGATGAAAGGAGTTGCATGACAATTTAAAACCTTGAGGAGGTACCTGCAAAAATATTCAGGGTCTTTCTCTTCTCTTATGTCATGCGGTCGGCATGCATCTACTAGCATCCGAACCCATTTATCATCCCTCTTAATCAGAACAACATTCCAGGCATGTGGTGAAAAATCCAGGTAACCCCTGACAAGCTCACAAGGTAATGGTGGATCCATGTGATCACATAAATACTGCAATAATATAATGTGTATCATATCATCTTAATAAGAAAACACCAGGAAGATTTTCTTTTTTTTTCATAGAAAATAAAACACAGGGAAAATTACAACAAATGAAGATTTAAAAAATTGTAAAATGAATATGGCATCAGTGGTCACCTTCAACAGCAGAGCTCTATGCCTGCACACACCAAATTGCACAGTTCCAATTGGAACTACGATTGATCTTTGTCTTGCTTTGATAGAATTGAGAGACTTTTCACAGATCTTGGATAAAGTAATATCTTCTGTAGTATCAACAAGTGGTTTAGGGAAAGCACTAATGTTGCTAATGCTTCCTGTTGAGCAAGTACAGACAAAAGGCTTCTGACAGTTTGAACCAGAAACAGATTTTCGTGTCCTTTCTACAATAGCATTTCTATCACTACCCCCATAATGATCCGAGACAAAGAGAGCAAGCAGTGAAGCAATCTGCAAGTTATCAACAGCAGCTTGATTCCCGTGTCGGGCTAAATCATTCAGCTGCTTTAATTGAAATAACAATGCCAGAGCAGCGAGTACAATAGCATCCAACTCTTCATCCCTTTCTCTGAAGAAGAACAAAAAAATGCAATCAATTACATTAAAAAATTGCTAACATGTTTTCATGATGCTATGCTGCCCAAAAATATCATATTTCTGCTCATGTTAGCATAAGGTGCACGTGCTTCTTGCAACAGACAACAACAATAACATACCTATCCAATAGGATGACTTCACGGGATTGAAGACACTGATTTTGCTCATAAGTCTCAAGAGGCATAAAAGGCCGACCACGTCCTGCATCATAAAAGCCATCTGGCAGAAGGTCCTCAGAGCCACAAAATGAGATGCTGCTGTATTTAAGAGACAATAATGAACTATCACTGATTGGTTTTCTGGACTTGCATGGTTTGGGATTAACAAGATCCTGATCAGAATGTCTCTTTGATTTAGAACATTTATAAATCTCAGAACATGATGCTTCGTCTTCCTCACTATGCCCGTCCTTTGAAGGGCTTAAGGATGCATCCGTTCCATCTTTCCTGTCAGCATGGCAGCAATCTTTTCTAGTACACTTCTTTTCAAAAGCCAGATTATTGTTCTCAACATTATCATTCATATTGTTAATTCCTTCTTCTTCAGAAAATATTCTTTTACTGTCATCATCACAACTTGGATCGTCTGCTACAGTATCTCTGCAACTTACAGAAGCACAACTAACTGGGTTTCCTTGTTCACAAGTTCTGTCCATCTTCTCACTTAACAGCTCAGCATGACCTCCGCCTTTCCACTTCCATCCATGGTTTAAGTGCTCTTGACGGGCTTTCTTCTGTAAATAATACTGCCGCTTCCACCTTTTCCCTGATTTCCGAGCTGCAAAACATCTATTATTCGATGAGGTGTTACTTAATGCACTTGATGAGGCAGAAGAGCCTGCAAAAAAGTCATGCGAGGTGTAAATTTGGCTCCATATATGTGAACTCATACACACAAGAAACTAAAAGGAGACATTCACATAATTTAAGGGTACAAAACAGAAAAAACTAACCTACAGCCCTCACCATGAGAAAGGGTTCCATCCCCCTCTTGTAAATTGGATGTTTCATACATATCCATTTCAACAGAAGAACTGCTAAAGTCATCATTGCATGTACCTCTGTCGTTTCCTTCCAACTTACAACATATCCATGAAGGTATTTGAAAATTTCCTAGAAGCTTATTGTACTTGAACAAAAAGGAAATTAAGAAAGCATGGTAAATTTATATAATCAGACACAGGAAAACAAATTAATGAAGTATACCCTTCAAACATAAGCATTACATAAAAGTGTGCACACACCCACACACAGTAACTTTCCCTTCGCAGAAAAGCTAAAAAACAACTAAATGCGTAGTTGGGCTAATTTTTAAGAAAACATTTTCAAAAGAAACAATTTTACAGGAATTTATTCTGGAACAATGAATTTCCAAAAAATCAATTTTATGTTGAAGAATCTTATTTGAAAATGAGTTTACATAAATCAGTTTTTTTTTTTTTTTTCCAGATAGTTTTAAGGAAAATCACTTTTGAGTATGAATATGAAAAGGCTTTGTTAGTGTTTATAAATTACTAAATGTAAAGGCTGAGTAGTTATTAAATTAAATGCTGGGACAATTTAGCAACCTCATTGTAATGGAGATTCAGAATCAGTTTTCCCAACAACAACATAAAGATTCTAGACGAAATATATTCTTGTAAACCTCTTTTAAGATCCATTTTTTTAAAAAAAAAAAAAAATTATAACAGGGAAATATCACTTTCATTTGTTCACCAAACATCAACTGAGCCCACCAAAATACACTTTGAAGGCAGAAAATCAATTTTGAGCCATGCAAACCCAAACCCAAAAATTTAACGTGTACTGAATCAATACACCACAACCACAAGGGCACCTTCACAGTGGCATCCCTCCTCATCCAGCATAAGATATGTTTTGAAAACTTATTCTTCAAGCCTTAGAGGAAACTGAAATTTTTTTTCCATATCATATCTAATGACACACAATGGGATATCTACAAAAAGTTTACTTTGGCAAGGTCCAAGAAATTGAAACAAGTTGAATGATAGGGACAATAAGATGTGGTGGGAAAACAAATATCAAATAATAATTCCAGCAGAACCTTCAGAAGGTAAATATAACAGACTAACAGTTCAATGATGAAGTGTAGAACAAACAGCCAAGATACAAACAGATCAAGCTATATAACGAAAAAATGAGCATGCTTGGTCAAGAATATCAGGGACTAAAAGTAGTCCTAAAACAACAAAAGCACCACCTACGAATAACATAAATGTCAAAACCACTTAATTTAACAAATCACAACTAGTTACCTGAAGATTTAAGTTCTGAAGTTTACACATAGAGCCAAGTTCAAGGGAGCCCAATGAAGTCAACCTATTATTTGACAGGTCCAAGTTCTCCAGACTTGACAGAGTGGACATAGCTGATGGTAGTTCCACCAACTTATTATTGGCAATTTTCAAGGACAGCAAACCATTCAAATAACCAATTTCAGGTGGCAACGTCTTCAGCTTATTAAATGAAAGATCAAGATACTCCAGATTCTTTACGAAGCCAATTTCTGGTGGAAGGTATCTAGAAAAATTCAAGGAAAAAAAAAATATGCAATATGAAGCAACTGAAAACTTAGTATGGTAATGCCATGCGAATGATCCACCAAAAATCAGTCATTGCAGAAAAAAGTATACAACTTCAAATAATGAGACTTATTAAATAGGTTGCAATTGATAAAAAATACTGTAAATTATAAATGCCAACTTCTATACCAAATCAACAACCAAGTATCAATTTTCTAAGACAAGCCTACAGTTGGATGCTTAGATTTTTTTTTTTTCTTTTTTCTTATCTTGAAGCATTTTATTTCACTAGAAAATCATAAATTTCAATTTATCTATCTACACCAAGTAAAGCCTTGAAAGATAATAACAAGGTCATCATAATTGTACAAACTAGTATAGTAGTATTATATAATGCATCAAGTTCATACCAACAATTACATAACTAAGTTAAAGCCATGACAGTATCTCATCTGCAGTCCAAGTTTCAACCTACTTCATCATATGAACCTCAGTTCTCCATTGCAAACCCTTTCACTAAAGCAAGGGTTGTACTTACTAATAGCACCGAGAGTAAAAATAACACTTCGAAAGACCAGGATAATCTTACGTTGTAAACATCATTATAATTTGTGTAATTCAGAGAAACGTATCAGGTAGAAAAGCCCAAAGAGAGAACGACGAACGCAATATCTGACTTCTTAAGTGTCCACACTTACATCAGCGGCTAGCGAAAGAACAAATAATTAACGAAGAAATAATGTTTTGACGCAAATACATGATAGTAATACTAACCTTATAGAGAAGTGACAGATGGAAAGTTTGGTCAAGCAATTGAGACTAGCAATCTCATTCAATATTGGGAAAGCAGAAGGCCGAGGAGGCACTTTAGAAAGCTCGAGCTCCTTCAAGCCTTTCAACTTATGCAATGGCAGCCCACCAATCCCTGGCATTGGTATCTTCATCTGCAGAGACTCCAACCCAGTTGAGTTTCCAAGTTCAGCGCCAAGCAAATTAATCTCGTTCCCAAAAAACTTCAACCTCCTCAAGCTCCTAAGACCAGCCAGTGACTTTGGAATTAAACTATAAACATTCTTATAAAGATATAAGCTTTCCACAGAGTCTTCCAAATTCTCTGAAAGGGGAAACTCCACACCATTCCCAGATATGTCCACAACCACTTCTCCATCAATGCCACAGTTTATAGACTTATCTTCTTTGTTGGGTTTATCGGGAAATTTAAGGGCTTCAGAGCCAGTTTCTTCTGAATTGAGAAGCTGCATTGGCTGCAAGATTGAGTTCACTAAATCTACAAGAAAAAAAAAAAGAAGCAGGAATTGTTGGTTACTGCTAGATATTGGTGGTTTGCAGGAGTGTACGTGATGAAAGGATTGAGAGCGAGAGAAGAAGGTATCAGTTCGTTAACAATGAACTTTTTCTTGGGAAGAATGACGGAAAAAGAGCGAAAATTGAAGGGAATCAGTGAGACTCCAGTGGAACCACTCCCTCCAATTTAAGTATCAGAATGGATAAAGCGAAATCCTAGAATCTAGTCGCTCCTGGCACTAGAGTAAAATTGAAATTTTCTGTACTCTGGAAGAGTGATTTGGGCAATCCCCAACAGAGGGAAGAAAGTAGCCCTGATTGATTGCGTGCGATGAAAGCTAAAAGGGTCTGGGGTGGTAAATTAGGAAAGGATTGATGCACAACCAATCCAAATAAAGGCACGGAATTACGAAAAGCCATTGATTGACTGATTGATTGTGATGATAGTTAAAAGGGTCAGCTGTCGTACATTAGGGAAGGAGCTATGTGCAGCCAATCTAAATAAAAGGCGGGTAACAACGGAATTACGAAAACTTGTGTTTGGTTTGTACAATGTTGAAGTCCAAAACTACGATGGCTCAAAAAAGGTTGGGGTACCTTACCAAGAAATTTAGCTTTTTTATTTTGGTATTTTCAAATTCTAATCAAGTTTATTGAACTGCACCACAACATAATTGTTATATTTTTTTAAAAAATAATTTTATATTTTTGAAATCTTATTAAGTGACAAAATATATTTTTTAACTTTAAAAACATATAAATTATATTTTTAAAGATAAAAAACATTACTAACTATGTTGTTAAAAATTAAAAAAATTATGAAAATGTTAATTTACTATCCATTTTAATTCTAAATTAGTAAAAGTTGAGACTTGTTTACTTATTTATAAGATACAGAAATCAAATTAAATGTATTGTTTCATCATTAAAATATAAATTTTATAATCTTAGTTTGAAGAATATTTGAAACCAATAATGCAATCAAGGTTTGTTTTATACTTTATAGGGAAAAAAAGACCTCAATAATATATATGTTAACACATTTTTTGATTTAGGGTTAAATTAATAGTTAACTAACAGTTTTATTTTTTTTTTCAAATTTTAAGGAATAATTTGTAATTATTTAAAGTTTATGAATGTAATTTATAAGTTTAAAAGATAAGTTATCATTCCATGAAATTGTAAGGATGTAAAGTGTATTTTTATTTTTATAAAAATATTCTATTTATGTCCACAAGAAATTACACAATTTCTTTATTGTAATTTTTTTTTTACATGTTAAAATATGTTAACTTATGCTAGTGATCTGGTTAAGTATATTTCCATGTATATTCCAAGTTTTACTTTTAATAATTTCTTTTTAAGTGATAATTATGAATTAACTTTGTCGTCCTTTATTTGCGTTTGCGGTGAATTTCAAGAAGAAAAAAAATCCTAACACAATATTTTAGATTTGAATTAGACACACTGAAGTAAGAAAACTTTAAAAGAAATATTAGGTACCGTTTAGAAAGCTGTTTTTTTGTTTTTAAAAATAATTTTTTATTTTTTTATTTTATAAAAATAAAAAAATCTGTTTATAACCTGTTTTCAAAAATTATTTTTCAAAAATTACTTTCTAAAAGTGTAACTAAAAAATAATTTTTAAAAAATAGTAAAATAGTATTTTTCTTATTTTTATATATAGTTATTTTTAATTTTTTTTTAAAAATAAGAAGAATATCTATTTTTATTAATAATAAAATTATAAATAATATTAAATATATATTTTTTCTTAAAAAGTAAAAAAAATATTTATTTTCAAAATTTACATCTAAATAAATTTTTTATTTTTTAATTATAAAAAAATAATTTTTAGAAACTGTTTTTAAAAAATTATTATTTTCAAAAATAATAAAACAAAGGTAACGGAAAACACTTTTAACCATGCCCTTCGATTTCACTGCAAAGATGTCGGCTCCCGGTTGTAAGTTGAAAATCAACTCATTTTGACTGCACACGTTTGTCACTTTTGATTTCTGAAGTAAGTTTAACAGAAAATAAAACTTAAAAAAAAAAAAAGAAAAGTCATTTCAATTAAACATCTCAAATCCTGATTAAATCACAAAAAAATTTATGTTATATTTCCATAAAATACATTGAATTATAATGTATAACAGACCTTTTTTTTTATTCTCATTTAAATGCTTTTGAAGCATTACGTTATATTTAAAAAAAAAAAACAAAACGGTTTTGTCATAAATAATTTTAAATTTATTTTTATTGTGTGAAGATTACATATTTTAAAAGTTTAAAACTGTTACACTTAATTTTTTTATTGTGCTTAATTATGGAGTTAATCTAGAAATTTAAATCATTTAAATGAAAATAAAAACGTTATCAATTTTCGTCTTTATATATCAAGTATTTACATACAATAAGTACACGTCATATATTTGAATATAGGAAAGTGTGAAATTTTTTTTCTATTCTTTATTTTATGCAAGATTTGAAGAACAAAAATTGTTTGTACTAAACTATTGTATTGTGAAGATAACACACTAAAGATTCATTGTATCTATGCCTAGGTCTCGCCATTCTTGCTAGCTGATCATTTCTCTCTTTTTTTTTTTTTAGCACAACATATGGGCAACATATAATTAACCAATATTATTTAAAAGGATTAGCCAGTAGCCGTCAAACAAATAGAGTGATCTCCTTGTATTATTGAAAAAAGAAATAAGTAAGATTGAGTTCTACTTTATTATTGGAGCAAGCTCTGTACCTATTTTGTTATCAAAAGTTTTGGGCATAATGTTTGTTTAAAGTCTTTTTCCTTTTTAGTTGATCAATTAGGTGCTTTCCAACTCCAACTTAATCTAAGATTTACGAAGAAATTCCCATGATCTAATTTTAAATGACAATATTTTGGTCACTAAATTTTTTTACAAATTTTTATAAAAATTTAACATAAAAATTATAAAAAATAGCTCTTATAAGGATTTTATATTTTTTCATATAAAATTATAAGTATGTATGAGTTTAGTGTATAATAAAATATAAAAAATTATAATTTTATAATTCAAAACCATATAAAATATATATATCTATATTAAATTTTCTCATTATAATATAGACTTAAATATATTTTTAATGTCCAATTTTGCAAAAAAGTTACAATTCTGGTCCCTCTAATTTTAATTTGAACAAATTAGCCTCCACATTTTTCTACGGCTGCTATTAGCTTAACGAACGGTCTTTTTCATTTCCCGCTAAATATATATATTGTCCTTCAGTGGTTCAACTCGCATTCACAATTCAAAAATCTTTCTCCCTCACAGTGAAATCACATAGACGTATTCAAATTCTCTCTCAGAGATCAGCTTTACCCGAGCGAAGATGCTTGCTACCCTCAAGTAAGTTACAAATGCAAGAAACTGGTTTAATTTCTTATTGATTTGAGATTCGAATTCTATCTAATGGAACTACACTTAGAATTCAATCAACCATGAGTTGGTGACTGTTCTGCAATCTGTTGCTTTTCAGGACTGAACAATCCAGCGGTCAACTGCAGCTCGTCGAACGAGAAGATTTCAACGACGATGAAGATCTCTTTGAAGCCATCAATAAATGTATACTCGCTGAACTTTACTTTTTATTCAAGTGTATTGTAATTTCAGTTTCGTATCATTTTTGAAAGCGTATTGTTCTTGTTGCTTTGTAACCGTTAGATTTCATTTTGATTTTCTCGTCCGCCGGATGGATTTGTTTATGGTCATCTTATCTTCATTTTCTTCTTCTTCTTCTTTCTGTTTTTGTCTTATTTTGAACAGATTTCGTCAGATTTTGAATTTTAATTACTTGAGGATGATGATCCAGTTTGAATCACCACTTGCTCTCTGTTTCCTCTAGTAGTTTTCGATCGTTTCTTTTCTCTTTTTTAATATATTTGTTATATTTTGAACAATTTATTTGATGATGATTCTGTTTGAATCTCAGCTTAATCTCTGTTTGAGTAGTAGTGCTCTCTTTTTCTGTTGTTTTGACGGTTATTCACCTAGATCTTTAGCGCTCAGCCTAGTTTTACATTGATTTGAAAAATTAGCTTTATATTCACTAAACTATGCATTCTATTCAGTGATTTCTCATGGTATCAATGCTGGAGACGTGAAGAAGCTTCAGGATGCTGGAATTTATACATGCAATGGGTTGATGATGCACACAAAGAAGGTCCAACCCTTGCAGATTATAATATTTTAACAATGAAAGTCTCGTTGGTCTTTAAGTGATATATTGTTATATTCTGCAGCACTTGACAGGAATTAAAGGTTTATCGGAGGCTAAGGTCGACAAAATCTGTGAAGCTGCTGAGAAAATAGTGGTGATTGAGCAAATTTAATTAGCTTCATACTATTTGTTTTGAGTTTCCCAAGATTTTATTTTACTTCTTTAACTTATAATCTGATCTCCCTTTTCCCTCTTCTGATGTAGAATTTCGGTTATATCACTGGCTCTGATGCACTGCTTAAAGTAAGTTGCTTATGTTGTTCGAATTTTCAATTTGAGTATCGAATGAGGTCCATTCGCTAATTCAAGTGGTTAAGATCTGCTTCTGTCTCCGTTTGGTCAATTTCCCATGTAAAGTTATGTTAATTGTTATTCTATCACAGAGAAAATCAGTTATTCGTATTACAACTGGAAGCCAAGCACTCGATGAACTATTAGGAGGTAACTGATTGAAATCCTCCAATCCTGTCTTTTTTACTGCTTATGACTTCTCGATTTTGCCTTTGACGTGCTTTAGCCAAGTCATTTTAAATTTAAATTTGAATAGGTGGAATTGAGACCCTGGCAATAACAGAAGCGTTTGGAGAGTTTCGGTGAGAACATAGGGCATATCCAGTTCAAAATATTTCTCGGTCCTAATTCCTATTCAGTTTCAGAAGTTGTCCATTCTAACGTTCAACTCTTATTCTTTGTCAGGTCTGGCAAGACACAGCTTGCCCATACTCTATGCGTTTCCACTCAGGTTCCATTCTGTCATGACATGATAGTCATTGACATGCTGCTAGATGGTGTACATGATAATACTCGTTCTTCCTGTCACATCTGCACATTCACAGCTTATATTCAAGCACAATGACAGATTTTCTGCACAAATCAATATATAAATAGATTTCAGGCAAATGACACCTGCAAACTTTTATTTTCTCTTTATCTCTTCTAGCTGCCTACTAGTATGCGGGGAGGCAATGGAAAAGTTGCTTACATTGATACAGAAGGAACTTTGTGAGCTCCTTGTCTTTGCATTTTAAACTTAATTAGGATCTCATAGTACCCAATTAACTAAAAACTTGCGATTATTTTTTCAACTGACACCCTCTCAACTTTCCCTCGTCATCTGCATAAACTCCTAGCCGCCCTGACCGAATTGTTCCCATAGCTGAGAGATTTGGCATGGATCCCGCGGCTGTGCTGGACAATGTAGGGTTCCTGTGTTTCATATATCATAAATGAGGCCCTAAAGCATATTTTGGTGCTTATAGTTATAGCTAATCATATTCTGTTTGTTACCGTGAAAGATTATATACGCTCGTGCATACACTTACGAACATCAGTACAATCTTCTTCTTGGTCTGGCTGCTAAGATGTCCGAAGAACCATTCAGACTTCTGGTGTGCTTCTATTAACAGAGTTATTTACGATACCAAAGTTATGAGATGGGGAGAGTTGAGACAACTGATATTTTACAGATAGTGGATTCGGTGATTGCTCTATTTCGAGTGGACTTTTCAGGAAGGGGAGAGCTTGCGGAGCGCCAGGTCACTCCTTTACAAGCATATACTTAAAATAACAGCCTTTTTTCTACTTAATTTTTGTTGACAAGAGCCGGCCGTTTGCAGCAAAGACTGGCACAGATGCTTTCTCGGTTAATGAAGATTGCTGAGGAATTTAATGTTGCCGTGTATATGACCAATCAAGGTACATTTTTTTTCCCCAATTTTGCAGGGTGAAAAAAGCATAGGCCAAGAGGATGAACATATTTCCCTGTTTGATCAAACTAATTATTTTAGAGAATTTGTCATAAAGATGTTATATGGTTCTCTCAGTGGCTAAAAGAGTATTGGAGGAAATAAGCAAATTAATCAAAATTTCAACTTGTAATCCCGTTTGTCATGTTAAAACAAGCATTTAAACAATCTCTAGCTGTAACTTAAAAATCGAAGGCCAGAGGCTTATTGCTCATCCAAGCAACATTGAAACTTTGATTGCAGTTATAGCTGATCCAGGAGGTGGAGTGTTCGTAACAGATCCAAAAAAACCAGCTGGAGGGCATGTGCTCGCCCATGCGGCCACAATAAGGTTGATGTTCAGGAAAGGGAAAGGTGAACAGCGGGTTTGCAAAGTATTTGATGCCCCGAATTTGCCAGAGGCTGAAGCAATATCCTTAATCTTTGATTTTCGTTTTGCTAAAGTAGCCTATAATTAAATAAGATTTTATGGTGGTTAATCTTTCCCCAATCACCTCAACTAGACTATAATTTGCAGTTGTTGAATAACCATTTAATCAACTTCCTCATGACTGTCAACTGCGAGCTATATAAGTAAATCCTAGATGACTAACATAAATCAAGTACATTCGACAAATAATCTGCTTTTATTATCGGCGTGTTTTGGTTTTTACTTGACAGAGCTACCTGTTCCAGATAACACCAGGGGGCATAGCAGACGCAAAAGACTAGACAATCACTGTTGAGGCTACATAGCTTACTAGTAACGTTAATTCTTCTGTTATCTGCTGTTAGATACAGAGTAGTATTTTTCTTTTCAGCCAACTATTCAGAGGTTTCTTTAGCTTTTAAAAATTGCTGGCATAATCAAATTTTGTATATATGCAAAGCCAATTTGAGCATTTATATGATTAGTATCGATCGCATATGAAGTCGAAGTAAAAACCACACCTGTAGCAAATGAGACCATCTACCATACAAGGATAAACTCATACGCAAAGATGATATTATTACATGCTATGGGCCAAGAAAGTATCGGCCTCATATTGATTGGAAAACAACTTTTCTAGTTCTCTGGAACCATATCTCTGTTCAGCAAGTAAACTAGTATGATAAAACTAAAGCACCCGCATGGGCCTCAGCTATCATGATGGGAATACAAGATGAATAAAACTAGAAAGTTCAACCGTGCCCTTCTCGCAGACACAGTCATGCAATCAGTAGTTAGCAGACCAGTTAGCAGCACTCCCAACCCTTGGCATGCCCGTTGTTTCCTTCTTGGACTCAGCATCCACCTTGAAAGTTGCACCGCAAACTTGACCAGAACTGTCAACTCTTGGTACAGGCTTCATCTCATTAAGCGGGTGCTCAAAACTCCTCAAGCCTCCAGATGTTGTAAAGAAGCACCCTAAGCATATAAAAATTAACATGTTACTTCTCACATCAAAACCATTGAACTAAAGAAGTGAAAAAGTATGTATGGTAGGAAAGAAACAAAAACAGTAGAAATCAATTACACAAAATGGGGAACTCAATATGACCACAAAATTTCAAAAGCAGCCACAAAATTTAAGAGTTGATTGGTGAACAAAAGAAAAGATGATTTGTAGCAAAACTTAAATGACCTCCATTTGCCCACATTTCCCATTTCAAAGTTCTTGAACTTATCATTCCTAGATTCATTCACTTCCTCTTTTAATATACTTCTAATTAAACCCAAATTCTAACAGTTGCACAAATATATGAAAGCATGGTCCTATAGAAAATGATCAACCACAGGGGACCTAGGGAGTTAACTATCTTACCACTTCAGAGTAAGTAATTACCTTTAGGGAATGGTGCAAATGATTTTCCACAGCTCTTAGTTACAAACTCAGTCTCGTCTGAAAGAACAAGATTTCCATCAGCATCAGTTCCCCAGAAGAATGGAACACTGCCATCTGCATCCTGCAAAAGACCAGCATATTAAAGGCCAGATTAGAGAAGCAAATCATTGGCATACCTGAGAGAAGAGATTGAATCAAGGATTACTCACCACAGCAAAAAGAGTGGTCTTAGAACTGCTGTCAAACAGAATGAATGCAAATTTCCCTTGGAAATCTCTCACAACCTGATCAGCAGGATAGGGACCACGATCTCTTAAAGTCCTGTAAGCCTCTATGATGATGATCACCTCATTTGCTGTTTTATTCAATCCATATTGTTGCTTCAGCATAGCTACATTCTCAATGTGGCCTTGAAACAAGCAGAAGATGTCATCCACAACCGCAAACAATCTGGTCACATGAGAAAAGAAACATGTATAACAGATTTCCAGGAAGAAAGGAATTTTCTAATCAAATTTAGTGTATGATTGTCCCTCCCAAAATCACTTTTTAAAGGAAACCACTGCATGAAACATTTTGAGCTTTGGCCATATATCAAAGAGGAAGAAGATTAGGAGATCATTGGATGCAACAATATAGATGAAAAACTGGGCACCCGTTACTCTGTGCATAAATACAACTTTCCACACCCATTTTAGTTGAATTTGATGTAAATGTTGTCAACATTCTCAAATAACACTAACAAGGACCATCAAGGAAAATAGAACAGGTCATAGTTGAAAGAAAAAGAAGATTACAACAAAACTGTTGTGGAATATCTCATTGTGGTAGGAAAGGAGGGGGAAGCCAGAATTCACATATAATACACTAACAAATAAAGAACAATATGTTTTAAGAAGCATGAAAGACCAAGATAAAAAATTATTTTATAATGCATCCAAACAACCTTTTGTCTTGACCTAAGGAGAACTGATAAGTTTATATATCACATATATGGTACCACAAAAGTTGATATCCTTTTAAGTTTTATATTTAAAGAAAAAAAAAAAAAGAACCAAGACAGAAAAGACTGAAAACAACAAAATAAAATATGGAATCATACTGCACGCTAACATGGAGCTATGCACCACCGAACAAAAAAGAAAAAAAAAGCTTTTAAGAATTTAATTGCGCAAAGCAGATTTCAATGACTTTATTGAGTTGTGGTTCTGAAAAATATAACCATTATCTACGATTATACTAAAAGTCATTACGTTCTGAGCTTTTGGTAAGTACCAATATGATCAAAATGATAAATAGAAACCAGGAAAAGAATAAACACCAGAAAAGAAACAACAGACGCTTTAAAATTCAATATAACCTACCAGACTTTCCATTTACTGTGAAATAAATCCCACAATAAGAGGCCAAGCTTTATGAAAAAAATTCAATCGCCCAAACCCACCATTCCAAGTAAGGAATTTTATAAAATTAAATCTTTGATCTCTTCTGATCTTGCCCAAAATTTCTGAAAATAATAGCGAGCAAAAACAAAACCACCTAGATCAAGCAAAAACTGAACCAAGAATCCAAATCCAATACTAACGACAAACCATTGCGAGTTTTCATCATCATTTTCAATTTTTTTTTCCAGATTGATGCGATTTATGAGAAATGAGAAAGCTACCTTGGGAGGAGGGCGTTCTGTTTGTCAAAAGTGTAGGCCATGAGACCAGAAGAACCAAAGTTGACGGTGACAGCAGAGGGATGAACAGAGGCGAAGTGCTGCGCTGAAAAGCCATCCTTCAAGGCTGAAACAGAGTTGGATTCAGGGCTTTGAAGAGCTTCAGGGCCCTTCGCCACCGATTTGTCGAAAACTGCAAGCATTTTCGCAGAGAAGCAAAGGTGGTGCAAACTGCAAATAAGCGTTCAGAATAGAAGAAATTAGAAAGAAATGACATACCAGGTAGTTAAATAAGGTAGTCTACATTTGCTGTCGGTATGCAAGGGAAGGAAAATTTGCTAATATTACTGTTTTGGGATAAATTTGTTAATTGCCCTACAACTATACATAATATATGCACAATCCAATACTATAAAAATATATCTTTGATCTATGCAAATTTTCATACATATAATTAGCACTTGTTAATGCATGTTCATTCATAGTAAATAAATTGATTTTATTCAATAATTTGACTTCTAAAATAAAAAAAAAAATCCTACATTTATAAACAGTGAATTTTAGATTTGAAAATGTATTGCGTTGGAACCCCAAAATTTCACAGATGATGAATCTTAAAGACGAAGATGTGTTTTGAAATGTTAATTTGTTACACATGGCGCATGACTTGTTCCATTACCTAAAATCCTATTTTGCCGATGAAAGCTTTTTTAATTTAATTTTTTCTTAATTTAATTCTTAATATATTTAATTTCTTTAAATTAAGTCTTATCCATTTATCTTACACTTTATTAATTAAAGTAATGATTTAAAGCCCAAAATCTAATGCAATGCTTTCTAATACATATATGAAAACTAAATATGATTTATATTAAAGTAAGTATCTATGTAAAATAAAATAATATTATATTAAATGATATAAATGACACAATTTAAGTGAGTGTTTTTACTTTTAAATCATAGCCATATAATTAGTGGAGAATATGAAAGATAAGCATTATATAATATTATATAAAATTTTAAACTTTTATATCATTGATTTTATCAATAAATGTTAAAGTTAGAGGAACAAATGACTTAATTAAATCAAATTAAAATTTTTAAAAATTAAATAAAAATCAATTTCAAAAATTTTATATCAGGAAATGACTGCAATAATGTTTTAGTCAAAATTTCATACATTCTACACTTATTTTCATGCTGAAAATATTTGCGTATTAAACTTACTTTTTCTACGGTTGGTACTAAAGGAACAATGTTATATTTTTGTTTATTATAAATTTATTTTTTAAATTTTATTTATTGCCAATGTAAATAAATTTTATATGATCATTTATTTAATAATGTTATATCTTCTTATTCACTTATAATAATTATAAATTAAAAAATATATCAAAATTATAAATTAAAATAAATTATAAAGACAAAAATTTAATTAACATAGAGTATATTATTTTATTCATTGGGGGACAGGCGCGTTGATGTACGGTATAAAAAGACAAAAAAAAAACAAATTTTATGTGGTTAGCGTGCAGGCACAGTCAACCGACAAAGTTAAACAGGATGCATTGTTTACCAATCATTCCTTTACACGTTAGATCCAATGTTATTTAAATGCAAATAGATTAATTACTTAATTAACAATTAATAAAAAAGGATTGAGCGATGATTCACGGCATGGCATCCGGAGGTGCCCATTGCCCAAGATTATTCGATTAATTAATATTTATATGGTCAAATTAAGCAACAAGCTTGGCTACAACCTACAAATTTTAATAACCAGTTTATACTTTTTTTAATTAACTTTAGATTAAAATTTTGATCCACTAAGATTTTTAATTCTGAATTAATGAAAGCAATGTATACCAAACCAGCTATAACATGACTCCAAAGTTCAGATTCTTTGCACTTTGAACTTTTAATTTTTTATAACGGATTTCTTTGATTTAGGGATTATGTTTATGTCTTTAAGGTTTAGATAAATATAAATTATGTATTCAATTTTTTATAATTGAATCTTTTGATTTAGTGATTATTATATGTCTTTAAGATTCAAACAAATATA
>JANHAO010000214.1:0-47351 GCA_026873985.1 Saraca asoca
GTTACATGCATTAATTACAAGCTACAGTTGTATTACATCAAGATATAAATGGAAAAGATAGTAAAAGACTATAGTCCGGCTGTTGTAGGATATAGGCTATGGGGTGGGCCCCTCTGGTCTGCTGTCGACTTGCATTTATATGTGTCCGTTGCTGGGTGTTGCTTTACCGTGTGAGGTGTCTGTCATCCTGAGCTGGGAGTCTTAGCTCGGGGTTGTTATGGAAGGTCACTCTAGCGAGTTCGATGCCGCTGTAGCGAGGTAGCGAGCTCGAGTAGGATGGTCAACTGCCTTGACGAGTTAGTCTTGTGATCACCTCACTGTATCGCTGTTTGATAGCAAGCGAGGTAAAGTTTGTTAGGCACCTTCAACGAGCTAGATGATCTGGCCTCTAGCGGGTTCGGATCTGTTCGCATTCTTCTGAGGCCATTTTTCACCTATAACACCTACTAAATATTTATCTTCAAGTGATTTCAAGAGTATTGAATTGAAGTTAACAAAGAGAATCCATGGGTAAGGATCTTCTAATTATCAACCTCACGGACATATGTAGCGTATTGCAAATTTACTTTATATTCATGTTGGGTGGTACGAAAACAACCAACATTCTGCCCAACTCTAAATTGAGAGATTCTGTGGACGAAGCTTTCTATCAACAGAACTCTAGATTTGTTTAGCAAAGCCCTCTTAATAGTTGTGTGTATACAACGAACCAAAAAGAACACGATGTTAATATTTAAACAGTGAAATGATAAAAACATGCATGAAGAAAAAGAAACATAAAGAGGAATATAAGAACTACCTTCTCATCAAAGAGTGCCAATTCAGTTCTATTCATGACATCTTTGCAGGTGAAGGTACGCATGGTCCATAAATGGATTATCCTAGCTTTGATCCTTCAAGACTGTTACAGGATTGATCTCTGGATTGAATCATACCTGTAAGCCATTGCTATTGTACAAGTGTTTCCCTCAAATGTTAAACCTTTAAATGCACCAAGCAAACACTGGTATTGCATCTACTAGTAGGAGCTCTCATTTAGCCAATTTTGGTTTGTGCAACCTCGGTAGATAGGGAAAGAATTCTATTATCAAGACTATAAGTCAATAGCCACACGTAGTAACCAATCCAAAATGAAAGTTAGCCTGCTACTTGGTTGTAAAATGAGTGTACCTATCCTACAAGCAACTTATTAAAGGGGTGCACAGTTGTTACCAAGCTAACTTGCAAGGGAAAATGAATTTTTTTCTGTCAAGTGACAGGATTAAGTCTTTTGTTTTAGGCGGGAAATGAAGTCTCCATTGAGTGACACTTGTCCAGGTTTTTTTTTTTTTGCAAGTGAAACTCCTTTAAGAGAGTAAAATAGATATTGGTCTAACTTACAAGCAAACCAATAAACTTCTCTCTCTCTCTCTCTTTAGTTTTGATAAGAAGAAATCAAACTTTAATAACCCAAAAGGAATAAGGTGTCATTAAGTACATAAGTGTCAGTAGAAATACTAATCTGAGACTGACTACCTGTATCACTCCTAATTAGCAGCCTCGTTACAGTCTCTAGAACATCATAATAAATCAACATTAGATATAGCAAAAAAAAAATAAGCTCCTAACAAACACAAACATTGAACTGACTTGTCATAGACAACTAGACAACCCAAGCGAAGCTTCAACTGCGACCTTATTATCATTTTCAATTTGGATTAATTTTTCCTTGAAATTATAAGAAATCATAATTGCCTTATGAATTGCTAAAAGTTCAACAGCCAAAAGAAAAAAGAACATGTATCCCTATAAATTCCACCAATAGGAGGTAAACTAGTTTTTAGAATTTGACAATTTTTTAAATCATTTTGAAAATCACCTTTTGAATTTTTCAAAATTTTGATACCAAGAAAATAGTATATCAAAAATTTGTAGGGCAAACTGAAGCAATCTAAATTCTAAAACCCTAATAAGTTACTAACAACATGAACAATAGCAAATCCGCAAGATTAAGTGGAGAAATTTAAAGAGAATAGGGATAGAGAAAGCAAAAGTAGATTTATATTGGTTCTCTCTTGAAAATCCACTCCAAAGTATACATCTACTCTTCAAGCATTTACAAGGTCAGGCTATTTCTCCATTATCCCTTCAAGTTTTGAATCGGCACTTGAAGAAGCCTCTTTACAAATGTGAACAGGTTATAACACCCACCCCTTGAGCTACCTCACTCAAGACTAAAGCCTAAATCATCCTCACTCTAGAGCACACACTTAGGATGCCTTACTCAAGAAAGAAACCCAAAAATAAGGAGAAGATTTAAGTTTCACAAGCAAGAACTCAAGAGTTCAAATCTCTAATTCAAACTCACTAGGTTAGAGATTTGCTCTAATTTAGCTCAAGAACAAGCAATGAAGAAATCAAATGAAGCTTAGGGAAGAATAGGTGTCTTTGCCTTTCAAAGTTATGAAAAATTGCCCTAAATGAGTGTGAGAATGGTTTAAGTAGAAAGAGACCCGTAGACACAAAAACCAACCATTAATTTGGATTTTACCATAGGTGAATCAATTCTCGGGGCAAAAATTCAAATGTGAATTGATTTTTGAATCAATTCTCTCAAAATGAAGTGCTCTTTGGAAAAATTCAAAAGAGCATGAATCAATTCTCAGAGTCAAAATTTTTCAAACTTGAATCAATTCAGTCAAAATGCCGCTTTTGGGCTGAAACCTAGGGCAAGGGAATCAATTCTTGAGCACCCCTATTTCACTTAAGTTGCGTAAATTGATTCTTGAATGGATTCACTCCTTCAAATTTTGATTTTTAATTAAAGTTTGGAAATGATTTTTTTATTAAAACATTTTAAATTATTTTTCAAATCATTCTTTTTGGTCAAAACCCATATTTTCCAAGAACAAAATTTATGAAAATTTTTGCAAGCATGTGAAAATATTTTGAGAAGATTTTCAATATTTTTGAGACAAATGCCAACCAAAAATATTTTTCAATCTTGAGGTATATATAATAAACACTCTAAACCTTCACAAGATAAATCGTAGGCTTAATATTAAGTTTTCGACAATATCTTTAAGTCCTTCCTAGACAATTTCATTAAAAATAATCACAATAAACATATTTAAAATATTTTTTTTCATCAAAATTAATTATAAATCATTTAAAATAAGGACTAGACTCAACAAAATAGTCATAATTATCATACCATAGCTTCAGAATTACGAGATAAAACTGCCATTAAGAACAACCCATGAACCCAACCTGCATCCACATTCAGCTTAATGACATCACAAAGAGGCGGCTTCCATTCATTTGGGCACAAACCAGGGTTAGACGAAGAACCCACACTACCGCCCTCAAACTCCCATGGCTGCACATTTTGTCTTCTGAAAGGTTTTAAAACCTAAACCCCTTGCATCTTTCGATTGGCATAGAGCGGACCAGACCAAGCCTTTGGACAAAACTACCGTTGTTTGTCATTACTCACTCTCTACAAAAATGACAGCATAGAGAGTCCAATTTAGAAGCTTCCAAAGAGACCTTGAGGGTAGACAAAGAATAAACTCAAATTTGTTGTAGTATTGATGAAATCATAGTTAACCTACTAGTCAAAGACAAAGAATTACAAAAAAAGTTGCGTTGGCATTAGCAAGGTGATTAAGTTTTGGTTTGTCTTGTTGAAAATTATCTTCTATAAGAATAAATATATTTGTTTATGTTTACGGTTACAAAAAATTAAGATTACACAAAAAGTTCTATTTATTCAATGTTACATGTGAAAATATGAAAGAAAATAATAACCATTATTTTAGAAAAAAAATTGTTTTTCCCCACTGTCATAACTTCACACAGATCGTATTCACTGGCATTTTTGTTCAGAAAAAACTATATTATAAATTATTTTGCTTAACTAAGAATCAATTCCACTATTTTCTCTTTGTGCGGGGTGAATTAAATATGCAATAATTAAAGTAAAAAATTTATAAGTGTACAAATACATAAATATTAGTGTACTAAGTAGTTTATATTTTGTGTATTTTTAATTAGACAACTTATATATAACATGCAGTACAAATGTAAGTTTAAAAATAATCAAAATCTAATTTTAACTATAATATTTTTCAAACAATAGGATGTCTTGAACTTTTATAAATTATGTTTAAGATTTCAAAGTTATATTATAGAAAGTAATATTATATATCAAAAAAATGTCATATTTTTTGTTTCATTATTTTAGTTCTCTAAATATGAAATTTCATATTACTGATGTCAGTAATTCTATTTACTCCAGGCATTATATAAATGACTTCTAACGATTTGGAGTGAATAACAAATCAACAAAGCATTTATTTATGAATTCCACTACTTAATTGTTGTTCGATTTTGATTAATTTTAAACTTTAATATTAAAAGTATCTGCCTATTTAATTTTTTAATCATGAATCTAAACAGAAGGTCATTAAAATTCTTTCAAAATTATCAATTCTGTTGCATACAATTTTTTTGAAAATACTTTAAATTCATTTTCTCTTAAAAATGCTGGGATTTATGGAACACTTTTTCAAATATGAGAAATTGGGGGTAATTAAAATTTTGTATATATGAATTTTAATTCACAATTGAGTACCCACCAGCAAAAGTAATTGGTCACTCTTGTGCTCTTCCAAGTGCTGAACCCACATTTGAAAAAGAACCTACTTTTAGGACAAGTTAGTTGATGCCAGGATGGGCTAAATCCAATAATGGCTTAGATTTTGGGTTAACTTTCTCTGCAAGTAAAGTGGGTTTGCTTTCTGTTAAAAGGGAATTCGGTGGAAGATATTTCTAAAATTTCTTATAATTATAGATGCTTATTCCTCAGTACTAATAATCTACATTGTTAGTTATTTTTGTCTAAAGAAATCCCTGAATTCCGACGCTAAAATAATCTACCATCTTAATTTTTTTTTTAAAAAAAAAAAAAGGGAACTATTTGTATAGCATTCTAAATCTTAGTAAAAAAAAAAATTCACTTCACTTTACATGTCTTTTTCTTTCCTAATATTGTTAAGTGATTGCTGATTTCAAAAATTATAAAAATTTTAGTTGTTAGAAAAAATTAAGAAACAATTTTCTTATGTTTTTGATATTTTTAATACATTCTCTCACATGATATATAGTTATTTTGTTTGAACCAGAAACATAGTATAGAAACACTTGTAATGAAATTTTAATTTCTTTAGTAAGGGAGTTACGTAGAAGGAGGCAAAGTGATAAATTAGGTATTTTCAAAACTTTTATAATTATTAAAATTCTTATTGAAAAATTATTGATTTTGGAAAGTTATAAGGATGATTTCAATTTCAACAATCCAATATAGTTCAATAAAAATGTTTATACATGAGATATAACAAATTAAAATACTTGTGCAAAATAATTCATTCAATTACACATAAATAAGGAATCAAGAAGCACAAACAAAGAGAAATATCACACTTTCAACCATTCAATCATCCAAGTAACAAGATAAATATTAAAACATAATATTTCTAACAAATTCATCAATAACAACAGAGTATATTATTAAATATAAATAGGATAAGGGTAAAGAGGTCAAACACAACAATTCATTGTGGTCCCCTTTTGAAGATTTGCTCCAACTCATACGTTCACCCTCCAAGCTTCACAAGCTTGAGTCTACTTCTCCTCTATCCCTTCAACTTTGAATCAAGTACTTGAAGAAGATTTTACAAATCATTTCTCTTTCGTGAGCAAATCCTCTATTTACAAGAGATACATCACCCTCTCAAAGAATTCATAAGGGATGTCTGGGCCTTTTGAATGTTTATCAAAGGGATACCTCACCCTTTTATAGTTAGTTATAGATATAAGATGAAGAATAACTCAAACAAATTTTCTTAAGAGTACATGAAACAAATGAAACATTTAGAAAAGAAGAATTTTACAATAAAGAGTTCAAATCTTGATTTTGATGAAATATATGAAATGCCTATAAATATTTATAGCCATTTGGGACACTTTTAGGATAAATTACATTATTTTCGAAACCAAAGCTCTAACAATGGCCAACAATCGACTGTTATACCTTATTTTCCAATTTTGAAGGGAAATGAGACCAACAAAGGACTATTAAACCTGACTCAACTTTAAAAAGTCATAACTTTTTTTATTTTAAGACCGTTTTGAGCAAACATCTTATCGTTAAACCTTTTATAACTTTTTATATTTATCAATCATAGTATAGTATGTCTAGTAAGCTTGTATAAGATATAACATTGTAACATACAGACATACAATTGCAATATATATACTATATTATTTGTCTGTTATCATCATTAAAACTATTCATGTAGAATCCTAGGACTAACAAGCGGATACAAGAAAAATTAAAACCTTAACTTCTCAATTAAAGATACTATCATGCCATGTTAGTTAAGAAAGTGGAGCCAGCAAAAATTTAACCACTGATCTTTCAATCAAAAAGGTTCTCATGTGTGTCTATCCTTAACTTTGAAAATTTTAGTGTGGGTATATGTATAAGAAGTACATCATGCCCTCAAAAATAGCTAAAATTACATAGTAACCCATAAAAAATGAGGATGATCTATTTTATTTCTAAATGAGCAAATCTAATGTCACTCAAATTAATTATGTTATATAGATGGTAAAAGAAGAAAAATAATTGATGTTGCTATGAGTTTATATATCTGTCTCTTATTTAAACAGGTCAAGCCACAGTTGCAAAAATTTTAACATAGAAGGAAAATTATATAATTTTTCTCAAGATGGTCAATGTATAATTTTATTCAAAAATATAAAAGATGTTAAAATTTGAGTGTTACGCTGCATCTAAGATCTTTCTTTCCATCACTAAGTGTCACAGTGACCAAAAAAAAAAAAATCTTGTGGATCTACCCATGTTCTAACTTATACCATGCCAAATGCCAATAAAATGCTTAACTCTCTTTTTCGTACTTATGAAATTTAATTTTTTTACTTTTATTTTTGTGAAATATTTTTAAATTAATTTTATTCCTATAAAATATTAATTTATCTAATTTTATTTCTAGAGGGATGAAATAAAACAGACATTAATCGAAGGATAAAATCAAACAAATTGATATTTCACATGAACAAAATTCATAAAAAAATATTTTACAAAGAAAAAAATAAAAAAAATTGTATTTCACGAAAAGAAAATTCCTCATGATTTTATTATATCTCTTACTCTTATCTAATTTTCAATGTTACAGTTTAGTAGCTTTCCTTGTTATCACCCATCGAGAATTCTTGAAATTAAAGTTTGGCTCCCACCTGGTTTATTTACTTCAAGAAAAGTGGAATTTCTAAAAGATATCCTCCTTTGATGCCTTTAATATTCTAATCTATGCTGAGAGGCCCCTCGTAAATCTGACAATTATTGCTATTCCCTCTTATCACTCCCTTTTGATATTTTATCTTTCCCACAAAATGGATCAATACTATCTCAGGGAAATCCCAAACTTATCCATGTTCTCATGTAAATTATTTGAGAAAATACCAATTGATGCATTTTTTATTCTAGCCTTGCATTTAATATTATGCCACCAATCACCACCTTATCCTGCCACCTCATATATATCAACTTGTCCTTCCATCCTTCCTTGAGCCAAAAGATTGAAAGAATAAGTTTACATAGATTTGAACATCAAGCTTTTCTCACAAGCTTGGCATCACTACCTCACTTTGTGAATTGTAAAGCGGGTTTGCGAAGAGGAATCAATTTCATCATGTTGGATGATCATGACAATTAAAATTATTCTTCTAATTTATTAATTACTTTCACAAGAGAGGAAAAATATTGAAAGATTATCATTTCAAACAAAAATTATTGACATTGACATTCCATCATCTCAATTATCTGAGTTAAACACAAATAATTAAATTTAAGGTTTTGCTGTTTTGGGAGAAGACAAAATTCATAAGAAAATTACTCCTTCCTTATAATTATAATTATAAAAATTTAAAATCATAGAAAATATCTTATTTGTTTGATTTTACATGTGATAAATATCTATTACTTTAAAGTAGAGGTCATTTTCTTTCCTTATTATAATCAAGCATTATTTTATTAATTACAAGGCATATAAATAACAAATAAGTCCTTCATTTTTACAAAAACAGAAATTTACTTATAAAAGATATTTTATAATAAAACAAATTGAGTTTGAGTTGATAATGAATTAATATCAAATAACAACACAGCTAAACATCACCTTAATGACTGATTTATATTTTTGAACGAATATCAGCAGAGAATAAGCAAAACTAATCAAAACAAAAAATAAGAAAAATAAAGCTTGATTTATATATAATTACAACGCATGATTTTACGTTTTGGACACTAGGATCTTGATAAAGATGGAACATAAATAAGAAAGATCAAGAATAAGCAGCCCATCACTAGTCATTTATGAAAGCATGCATTAAACATATCTCTTTCTTCTCCGATGATTCTCTGATAATAAAGCGAAGATTAGCATATTTGGTCCCACAAAGAGCACAATAGGAAGTTACAGTGCCTCCTTTGGACCTATATAAATGCCTTTATCCCTAACCTCTGTGCTCAGATTAAAATTAAAAAAAAAAACCAGAAATCACTTTTACCTGAAAGCACTTCTTCCACATTGAAAACCAAAAATGGCACCTCAAGCAGATCTTGCTGCGTTGGTAGACAAGCTCCATGGACGCCAGAAGAGTTCTTCTTCCAGTAACCATTCTTCAACTCAAAGTTGCTGTCAATACAAATTTTATCCGACAGCTACAGTCGTTCTGAATGCTCCGGTCATTCACTATGTGAAAGCAGAAGACATCAAATGCAACGAAGCTGCTTCAAGATTATTCATACCAGAAGCCAGATCAGAAAGAGGTTTAGTCAGTTGGTGATTAATATTTTATATATATATATATATATAATGGTTTCTTTAGTTAATAACTTGATAGGAATGAATAGGTGACTGCAGTTGTTTTGTACTGTTTAAATATTACATTTACAAATATAAATGTATGAAGCAGCTCGAAGGAAAACATATGAAGGCCTTCTGCAGCTTTAACCACTCTTTATTAACCTCTTTGTTGGCAAGTTATGTGCAGAGCATACTAACTAATCCTATGTATCAGCCGGTTTGTCCAGTGTCCTTATTCATTTGCATTTTTCAGTTTTTTCCTTTTTTTTTTTTTCCTTTTACTAGTAAGAGTGACAAACCACTTAACACACATACCTAAAGTCACGAGTTCAAATTCAGAACATGAAAGAGGGAGAAACCCCACAACACAGGTGCGACTCACGACTAAACGTGCCGGCTGTTGCGATCTTTGTTTTGCATAGGAAGCCTGTTTGGGCTAAAGGTCATCCACCGGCTAATGCGATTTTTGTGTTGCACAAGAAGCCTGTTTGGGCTAAAGGCCATCCAAAATTACCCCCAAAAAAAAAAGTGTTAAAAACGTCGTTGATCAAATTTCCCAGAGGCCAGCCTTTAAAACCAGAAGTTTAGTTGCAGTGTCTCAAGTTTGGAAAATTTTCTAGTCTTAACAAAATTCTTAGTACTGTTACATTTCTATTTTGACAAATAACATATTTCCTATCAAATTATAATAACCAGTTAACTCAATTATGACGTAAAAAAAGTTAATTTGTCAAATATAAAAGAAAGTAATATTGTTTACTATGTTCTTTTTATGATTCTAATAGGTATAAGTAGACAAATGAGAATGTGACAAAGTGATTTTTGAACAAAAAAGAAACACCCAGCAAGAACTTTTAAGTGTGACGGAGAAGAAGCTTTACGCTAAGCAACGTAAATGGTGCATAAACAGGCACAAATTCATGTTAGTTTTTGTTTTCAGAAACAATAAATTTTCATTTGGAAAACCAACAGTTGTGTTTGTTTGAAATAGAAATTTGAAGTGTCTTTTGAAAACAAATGTAACTTTTGGAAGTGTTATCTCTTTTAAAATGTAAAGTTGTATCTTTTGAAAATTAAATATTATAATTTTTTTTTAATTCATAGAGTCGTGTTTAGTGGATAAAATTTTTCAATCTCTAAAAATATTTCAACTTTTCAACCTCTAAAAATATTTCAAAGTTTTGGACATTTCAAATCAACACATACATTTATCAATACTTCTTCACTATTTCTTTTATATTTTTCTCAAACACTCGTAACCATTACAACAACTGTTTCAAGAAGAAATATAGGAAAAACTTTAATTTGTTTTCTATAGTTTTTCATATTTCTGTTATATCATGAGAGGAGAATTTATGTATTACTCCAAAGCAAACTTGAATAATAAGTGGAGGCAAATATTTCCTTAGGGAAAGTGTTCTTCATGCCTCAAAAATTTTGACTTCTATCCCTAAATCTCCAACAATTCATATATTGGACCTTTTAGTCTTTCATGGTGGAAAAGAAAGTGCTAAGTATTTTGATGAGCATACATACCTTGGACCTTCACAGTGTCATAGTGTTTGATGGAGATGGATTGTGGTTTCTATGATGTTTAAAGAATTGTATATGCTAGAAATAGGTGTTTATGGAGGAATATAAAAGCGATTTTGGTGCTTTGACATTTAAAGGAAGGAGAACTATTTATGAGTTAAAAAGATGAAGAGAAATTTGGTCAAAGTAATAGCTAATGGGGTTCGATTCTATTCATGGCTAGGAAGAGAGAGATATTTATAGGAGAAGATAGAGATTGAGAGTGTTTTACTCTTTGTTTAACTTGTGTCGATTGGTTTTAGGGAAAAGGTGATATAATATGATGGTGACTAGGCAAAGGGCGAAGGTGGTGTAAGTGTCAAACTAGGTGTGCTATGTTCTTGAGAGGCACACAAGTTGGTTTTAGGCATACATGAACTTCAGCTTATGAATACATGAAAGTTAAGCATACGCGAAGGTTGGCTACCTTCGGTATTGCAAGGTTTAGTTGCATGACATATGTGAAGGTTTTAGACATGCACAATTTGTTTATCTATTTACTACCAATCACAAAAACCACTTATATACATATCCTTCACTCACTTGATGCAAAAGGTCCAACGAATTAAAGGCCAACACCTTTAAGGCCACATTTTAGGTGACATTGGACGAGGCTCTCATCTCAATCTTATCAAGCTACATCTGCTAGAGATTTATGAGAGTTAATGGAGTTAGGCTATTCTGTCTTTCAAAATCATACTGACCTCTGTTAAAGTTACGCTTTCCCACCAAGGACCTATAATGGCTAGTATCAAATCTTGGGAAAGTCTTTACAAACCCAAAACTAGGCACAAGATAAAGGTGGGGAAGGGGCATGGCCCAGGCTGTCCATTTAGGAAGGGTCAGCCACTTGCTAGGTCAATAAACCTCTGTAAAATATGCAATGGGAGCAAGATATGCTCCGCCTTGATGCTATGACTTGATTTGGTGGATGTAGGGTCAATAGACCCTTTATAAGATATGCAATGAGAGCAAGGTATGCTCCACCTTGAAGTTGTGATTTGAACTATTTGATATAGGGTTACTGGACCTTTTATAAAATATGCAATAGGAGTAGGGCCCTGCCTTGAAGTCATGATTTGATCATAATGACAAACGTGTGGTTTTACTAGCGTGATGAGTGCTTGATTTGATATGTTTGCTAGTGTGTTTGCACTTTTAGTTGATATGATTTTTGACATGTGGTTTTACCAGTGCATTTTGATATTGGAATGATAAGATTTCTAGCATACATGGCTTTGGCCCTTGACAGTGTTAAAAAATAAACGATATTAAATGGTTCGTGAACAAATATAAGGCATTTTTTACCCTTTAATAACTGATTTGTTTTGAGAGTATTGCTATCTCATTCTTTTCACTGCCACATAAAGCCATGTCAAAGAGACATATTTATGAAAGAACATTAGGCCCTATGTGCAAAAAGTTTACTGATGAAGTTGAATAAACACGCATATCATTTGTGAATGACTAGTATGATTTTGGCATTGGAGAAATGCATTTCACTACAACAAAATTCTCTATTTCTAATGGAAACATCCATTGGAAAGGGCAATTAAATTTGAAAAGATCTTTAGTTGCTGACCACCAAAATCCATCAGAAAAACTGTTAAAAATTCATCAAAAATCTATCATACACTAAAATCTGTTGGAAATTCTATCAGAAAGGGTGACCAAATTTGAAAAGGTCATTAGTTGCTGACCACCAAAATCCATTGGAAATCCGTTGTACATTGAATTCGTTGGAAAATGGACACGAATTTTAAGAAATTCTATTTGCTTCTTCTAACAGATTTCAGACCAAAAAATACATCAAAAAATTAAAATATCCTAATAACCGTCCATCCTCACAATCGCCTCCCCTCCCTCTTCTCATCCTTTGTCCACTGCACTAGATCACCTTCTTTCCTTCCCAACTTATTTTTACACTTTAAATGTATTTTTCACAATTTTAAACTAATGAAATTATTCTTAGTACTTTGTTTTACATTTTTACTGATTGTTTTTGTTGAATTATTATATTTTTTATGATTTAATTGGCGTTTCTTATTTTGATGTATGTAGTTTTGGGCTTAAGTTTGTCTACAAGTTTATTTGTCAGTTTTCTTACTTAGAGACTAAGGTTAGTATATTTTTTAGTTATTAGTTAATTAATTATTGACATAGGATTATTTTAGGAGTTAATTTTAAATTATTAGTTATATTTTCTTATATATTCGAATTAAGATTGACAAATTATGTGATTTGAACTAGATTTAGGAATTATATATATTTTGAATTAGATTGATTAGAATTAGGTAGTTAGATAGTATACTTAAAAGTGTTGTTGATATCACTTTATGAATTATATGTATTTTGAGTTAGTACCTATTTTTAAATTAGAAATTATATATTTTGGTTTTGTTAATTTTTTAAATTATTAACTATCTTGTTGATATTAATTATTAATTTTGTTGTTACTTACATTTATAGAATGGAACTATTAAAATTGAAATTTTTGTTGAAAATATGAATGTAGTTACTATTACAGAAACTCTATAAAAAATTTAGAAGTTAGGATGAAATATTGATAAATTTTTCTATGATTTTTATAAGAATAAAAGTTAAAGATACAATATGTTTATGTATTTGATATGAATAATATATTTTACATCATTTGATTTAAATAATACACTTAATGGATTATTTGAATAATTTTATATATTTTTAACTATTCATATGTATAGTATTTTAATTTTTTATTGTTAATTAAATAATAATTTTAAAAATTAGAATCAAAAAATATAAAAAAAAATATCTTCTGGTGGAATTCTAAGGTTGATTAACCAATGGATATTATTTTAAAAAATTATAATAATTTCAATGGAATTTTTTATAGATTTCTAGCAAATAAAAGAGAAAAATAAATTTTCTAAAAAATCTATCCCCAAAATTCTATTAGAAATTTCTTTCCAACAGAAACAGAAAAAAAAATTTTGATGATGATTTAACCAATAATCATTTTCTATCAAAAATATCTTAATTTTTGATGAAAATAATGATTTTTTTTTGTAGTGTTTTTTGACAACTCATTTACAGCCTGATTGGTAGCACAGAAAATGTGCAAAAAGAAAAAATAAACACAAAAAACTTGTGGAGAAAATGGAGATTTCGCCTAATTGGTTATGGACAGAAAATGGAGAAAAAAGAATTTGGATAGAAAAAAGTGCGTGGGGCCCACATAAAAAAATTTTCACGCTAAGTTACGCAGAAAACAGGCAGGAAACTTGTTTATATATCTTCTACAACCACACCTCTTGCCCGATCTCAAGCTTCTTCTATAGCAAAAACATAACCCAACCTCTGCATCTTCTACAGCCACACCTCTTGCCCAATCTGAAAGGATGAGCCACTAGCAAGCATAGGGAGCCATAGTGGGAGGACTGGCGCTGACATAGCGGCTAATCATAGGAGCTTTACACAAATAAGGTACTCTACTTCAGCTTCTTCATGGTTCTAATTTGCCAGAGCCAATGGAAAACGAATGGCTGAGCTAGATGGCCACTAATGATAATGAATTGAAGAAGAAGAAGAAGAAGAATAGTCGATAGAGATGAAAGAGGATTGAGAAGAATAGGATGAAAATGAAGGTGCTTGCTGTGGTCTATATGCATTCTTCAGCCACACAGAAAAAAAAAAAGAAAGAAGAAATATATGGAAAAAGAGACCGAGATACTAACATGTGGTATGTAAATTTATGCATAATTGACAATTCTTTGTCCATAACAAAAGATGTTTATTATATTTTTTTAATAAAGAAAACTTTAACTTATACCCACTTATAGTGTTACTCATAGTTAGAATAATAGTAAAATATGATTTTTACCCACTTAACAACTACTACAAAAAATACATAACTTAATAGATAAACTCATTAAATTAATTTATTTTTATTTATATTAGTTGTTTTTTTTTTTACAAACATCATATGTGTTACATTTACTTTTCAATTTCCATTTTTAACTTTGATATTTGGATTTTACTAATATTTTATATTATTTTAATCATTTTATATTTAAAAGTAATTTTTAAAATTTAACTTGACCATCAACTGAATAAATTTGATAACACAGTCTTTGAGAATTTTCTATGGCTACATTAAAATACCAAACAAAATTTTTTTCTTTCCCTTTTCTTTCCTCTCATTTTCTTTCCAACCAATTAATAAACTTCCCTTTTCTTTTCCTTTTCTTTCCTCTCATTTTCTTTCCTACCAATCAACAAAATTACAAATTCTTTTCTTCTCCTTTTCTTTCCTTCCCTTTTCTTTCCTCTCATTTTCTTTCCTTTTTTTTCTCTCCAACCAATCAAGGGGTTAATGTTAGTGTTTGATAAATGACACGACCTGATAGCTCTTAATGACTGACAGCCACCTCCAAATGACTATTTTGCTATCATTTTGGCTCTGCTTTGATAATCAAAAGGCCTATTTTCTATCCAAGCCTTTTGAATTTCTTTCCTTTTTTCTTTTTTTAAAATTTTCAAACCTTTTGATTTTTTCCACTTTTTTTTTTGCACTATAAAAAGGGTAGCATTGTTGACTAGGCCATTTTTACAAAATCCCTCTGCATCTTGTCATTAGCATCATCATAGGCAGCCTTGCCATCAATTGCAACTATTTTTCATATTTTTTCTTCTTTTGCAATTTCACCTGTTTCCATGATTTTTTCTATTTTCAAATCCAACTCTATGCTCTCAGGCTTCATAAAGGTTGCTTTTACTGCCTTCACTTTGCTCTTATCCTTCTTTTTGCTTGAAGTTGGCTTTTATGCACTCATAGAGTGTTGAAAGGACATAGTCATATGAATTTAACCAAGATCTCTCTAGGAAAATGTGATAGTTGGGACTACCATCAATCACATAGAAGTTGTTTGATGTTTTAATGGGTCTAACTTCTTGGTTATGATGGGCATTGCCAATTGTTTCGATAGGAGTTCTTTTAGATGCATTGAAAATAGTTGGCATCTTGTAGATATGCTTCTTAGGATAGTTAATGATGAGAAAGACATACATAAATACATTGAAATAATGTTGACCATGGAACCACTGTCTACAAGCTTGTTCCAAACCTATTATCCTTCAATTGTAGCTTTTAAATATATTAGGTGATCATGGCCCACATATAAGACTTGCCTATTAAAATCACAAAATATAATTGTGGTGATATGTGCACGTGCTACCCTTCTGAGACTGTTGTCAATAGCACAACAATTTTCTCCTCGCCATTAGGAGATCAATGCATGTGTCATGCAATCATCGCAAGCTTCTTCGAGGTTTTCCTCTTCACTTCGTTCTAAATCAAGTTCCTCAATAGTAAGGTATTCTTGATAAGAAATAGTGTTTACATCATTAGAAATCATTGAATCTATATCTACCTTGTCCTGCTCTTCCACAGAGGTGTGAAACATTATGAGCAACTAAGTGTAATGCATTGGTTACATGTATATAGATGAATAGGGTTATAGTTGGCCATCTATGTGACTTTTTTGAGACCTTCTAGTTTTGAAGTAGTGCATTTTACAAAGTCACGTAGAGTATTGTGTTGGTGTGAAGATGATCATGACAGCTTGACATCATGTAAGAAAGCCATGTTAGAGTGAAGATGAACATTGTAACTTGATATCATGCAAGAAAGTTATACAAGCGTGAAGATAAACATCGTATCTTGAAATCACATACAAAGCTGTGTAAGTATAAAAATGAACATTGTAGCTTGAAATCGCACAAGAGAGCTATGTGAGTACAAAGATGAACACTATAGCTTGAAATCACTCAAAAGAGTTATGTGATTAAGGCACATAATAAGGTTGTAGAAGTAGGGCTCGATGTTATATAAGGTGTGCTAGGGAGGTATGCTAAAAAGAATTAGAGATGCTCACTTGAAGAAGGATTCGGCAATGTTTGTTAGGCCCCTACTGATGACTTTTTTTGTCTTCTTTTTTTCTTTTTTTTTCTTGCTTGCATTTAGGCCCCCAGTGCATATGGCCAACTAAGTGCAGCATGTTGGTTATGCATGCACAAATGCATGAAGAATAGGATCCAACAGGCTTTTGTTTGGCACTCAAAGCATTGAGATCATGCAAAAGATGAAAGAACATAGAGTTAGAGTATGCAGCTATAATCTATATTCAAGTGACAAAATGAAGTGTGTCAAATTACTCCTTTATGAAAATGAATGAATATATAAAAAGTTGAGAAATTAAAGAAAGATATTTGATAGCCATTGAATAAATTACTCTTGTACATGGATTGATGAAGGCATTAATACTTATTGTGGTATTAGAAAAGATCGAGTGGCAAATAAATGGCAAGCAAATTCATGAAAATACTTGTAAGAGGCCAAAAACAAATTTTTTTTTATGATTCTAGAATATGTGAGATGATATGAATTATGGATTTGCTTCCACATCAAAACACTTAGTCATGCAATAAAATTATTCAAAATGCTTAATCTACTTGGATAGTGTGTAAGTGAGATAACATAGTTGGACAGTTTGATGGCATGTGGTCAATGTTTTGAAATGTTAACCAATATTATGCACAAAAAATCGCAAATGTACATGGCAGGGGTCTTATTTAACTATTTGTTTGGTAAGATGTTATACATGTAAAGGTTTTAGCCTTATGTATAACAACTAGTATGCATATATAATTGGCATGCAAAGTCACAAGTAATAATCACAAAATAACATGAACCATGCATATGGCTTTCCATGAAAAAAAAATAAAAGAGGAGAAGCGATGTTAAGCAAACGCATGTTGGATAGGGGAATGCAAATTTGATTGGCTCAATGTCAAATGAAAGTGAGTCATGAAGTGACTAGAGACACTTGGATAGAAGAGGTAGCAGTGACATTGCTCCAGCTTAGGCAAGGTCAATTTGTTTGATGGTAGGACTTAAGCATGATTCTGAGAAATTAATGCACTTTATGGAGGTAGTAGAGAGCAACAACTATAAGACATATATGAGTAATTTCTCTTGAAGCTTGCTTGTTAAACATGGAATGGTTAAAAGAAAATTAATGTAATCAAGTTCTATTGTTGTCAATTGTATACATTAAAAGTTACCAAAATAATGACAAGGAAATAAAAGTTAATAACATGAAGGCTATATAAGAAGTAGAGGTTGTGTTTAACACAAAGATAGATATTATCATATTATGACTTCAACCACATAGTTTGTCTTTATTATTATTACTACTTTTAAGGGAAAGCATGCAAACAAAAAGAACTAAAGTTTCACAAGAAAAGAGTGTGATAAAAAGAAAGAAAGTAAATGTTTATAGACCAAAGTGACATCAGATAAAGGGATGAAAGCATGGCATAGAAAATTCCAAAGTAGTTTATGCATAAAATATTAATATAGGCAATGATGAACATGAAACAACACAAATAATAAATGTAAGGGTTGGAATGCATGCATTGTTTATATTAGTTATATAAGGATCATTGAAGGTATGATCAACATCACTTCATGCATGTTTAGATATGCTTGTGACCATGATGGTGATAGCATGATACTAGTTAAAAGAGGCATTGCAATGCCATTTAGGGATGCACCCATGCTGAGTACTTTGACTTTTAGGCATCTTTGATTAAGTTGAGACATTAGAGGTGCATATAGTGTTAGAGGACTCGTAGGCCCCCAATGGACATCCATGAATTTTGTGAGGATGTTGTAGAAGTATGCCACAATAGCAAATTGATAATACACAATATTAAGAATCATAAAAATGAGGTAATGTAGTTACACAAAGCACAAAGGTGGATTGATACTAGCAAGATATTGTAATTCAATTAACATGACAATATTGTGACTGAGGCATGTGTCATAAAAGTAAACTAATGATGGCACAATGTTGCAGTGCAATGTGATGTAGCAATGCGATGATGAATCAATGAAGATTTATTTATTAATTATGCCATGGGAACTCATGTGAATTGCATGTCTAAAGAGAGTTGAGGTTTTCCTAGGCCCTCGTTAGACCTCTTCTTTTCTCCTAAACTTGTAAAACACTTGACTAGTTAAGCAAAACACATTTATTAATCATAGTGTTGTAACAGTGCTATCTAAGAGCAGAGTTTTGATCATGAATGTGACAATCTTTGGTTATAAAGCACACTTAAGAGTGTTCTATTGTGGATGATGTGACTTTAAACTTTAATGTATGTTGATCATCTATCTTTGAAGTTGAGTATATTTACAAGGTAAAAAGGTGTGCCATGAGAAAGAACTTAATCACGGTAAAGGCAATGAGGAATTGTGCCATTGGAAGGGAACTTGATGAGAGATTCTTCAAAATCTACAAGGGCATATTTTGTTCATGAAACCATGTGCGAAATAGAACCATATACACCACCAGTCACCATAAGAATGTTTCTATTGAGGCATAATTCATCATTGATAAATGCATAATGCTCCAAAATTGTAAGTATGTGACAACTCAAAGAAGAAGCTTCGATATGCAAAGGAGAAGTCCAAGAACTTAAGCTTGACATTGATTTCATTGATGTCTCTCTTCTTCTGTTTTATGCTTATATTTCTTTTTTTTTCCTATATACTTCATTTACTTCTCTCTTTTTTTTAACTTGAAGAACTCATGATCAGTCTTACATTCCAATGGTGTTGTCAACTTGATTATCATGCATTATAATTTCCGCACCACCCAGACAAACAAAAGTAAGTAAAATAGTAAAAGAATTTAAATGTTTTCACTAAGAATGCAATATGATTTTTTTTTATCCAAGGCTTTAATGATGCATCTTGGGAAGCCTTTAGATTATGTCTAACATGATAGTCTATGATAATGTTAAGAATAGAATCAAATGTCATGGTTTGCTATTGCGATGGCAATCTAGATAGTGTCTTCTTTTGTCAAGCTTTTCAATTTTTTTTGCCATTGTGATTTGTGCGTGTGCTAATTGCATAAATATTTTGAACAAATCACAAGCATAAAAATGAATTGTGATATCACATGGAACAAGTGTACCTGATGATAGACTGACCAAATGCATGCTTTGACTCCAACACAAAAATGCCTACATGACAATTGGAGTTGCCTCGCATCTAATAAGCTCCCTGTGAAGTTATCCTATTTTGTCAAATGCATTTTATGTATCATCTTCATGAGTGCACATTTGTTGAACTTGTTCACCTATTGCAATAGCAACTCTCCTTCTACAAGTGGCAAGATCTTAAAGATATTGAATTTTTCCATTTTAGAGATATGGTTGCATAGGTTCATTTATGTTGGCAACATGACTTTGCACTAAAAGAGATTTTGTGATATATACTTAGCATTCTTATGCATGATGACTATACCACTCTATGAAGGAGATTGTATTTACCCTTTCTCTTTGATTCTTCCCAAGTCCGAGAGATGAACCATTTTACAAGTGACAAAGAACTTATAGCAAAATGATGCTGCGCTTAAGTGTGGATGGACTTAAGTTGGAGCTTTATGTACCAAGAGTAAGCTTTGCCAATTAAGGATTTTGAGAACTCTCCAAAGCACACATTTCAATCACAAGCAAAGATTCCTAAGTCATCAAAAAAAACTTGTAAATGTGTTCTAAAACATTGCCCTTACCACTAAATACAAGAAATGTAGGTGGATTTTGTCTATGTCAATGAGGCTGTGTTGAGAAATGATGAGGGAATAGAGGTCTAAGGTCCATCAATCTTCCTTTTTGGGTACTTAGTAACTAATATAGGTCATCACGAAAGCAAGATCATGTGTAGTAAAATTACACAAAGTAAATTTGCAACTACTAATTTGAGTACATTAGATATTCAACATATTGTTTGGAGTTTGGAGTAGAGCTTGTGTTTCTTGTACCTTGCACAAATTGAAAATCATTGTTGGTGAAGTTGATTCCATTGAGCACTAGCTTTAAAATTTATGGATTTCATGTTTATAGAGATTCCAATATGTCTTCAACATTTTGTAAAAGTTTCCTAAGAAAGCAATTGATGCTCATTAGAACTTGATTCATTTGGCATTTGATGGTGATACTTGATGGAGTTTCATGATTGCACTAGGCCACAAGTTTGAAGCCATATTGCTAGATTGGATCATGACTTGATGTTGTCATAAGATGATGACTTTGCTTTAGGCGAGTGCCACTATAGAAAATGTGGCAATAGAAAAGAGGTGTGGTGCTCAATAGACCAATGTTAGGTGGAGGCAAGTTCTACTTTGTTGAAGGCATGCTTAGTCAAGATGGATGTAACATGGCAAATTTGCAATTGTGCTCAACGTAGTGGATGCAGCTTGTAGTTCTGCTTAGTCAAGTGTAGGCACGTTTCTGTTCAATGGTTATAATGTTAGTGAAACTTATGCACACATCACATAGATGTGATCTTTCTTCGACCTGGAAAGTATATTACTAGGCTAAAGGTATCTTAGGGTTGGAAGGGTCGCAATTTGGCTTTGGTTTTGGCTTGGATTTTGATTGTGCATTAAGCTTGAAGTTGACAGTAAAAGAAACTAGTTTTTTTGTCACTAGAAAAACACAACTATAGGACACAAAAAAACACAATCGTGGGATGCAAAAAATATGACCAAGTGCTAGATGGGTAATCAGTTTGGTAGAGTAATTATAAGGTAAACTGTCTATCATTCTACAAGTTAATGAGATATGGAAAAAAGGGATGATTCAGTAATACAAGTAAGAGAAATATATCATGGTGTAGTGAATGAGAGTTTCAATAGAAATAACAAAATACTAAAAAAATAAAGTGCTAAATAGCTTTCATGCATTGAAATAATATAATAAAATATATTAACCAAAAGATGTAAGTATTGGGTGGAGAAAGGGGATTACATATAAAGCTAAACTTACAGGTTTCTCAGCAAGGGACCTTATTATGTCCTATGCAATAGCCTATTGTCTACCATTAGTAAACCAAAAGCCAATAACAATAAGAAAAAGGTAGTGATAAGTAATTAGACCAATGGGAAAAAACAAAGCTAACTTAATATCCAGGCTTTCTATAAGGAATATAATAATGGGTTTAGTCTAATAATAAAAATTTTACAATACCAAGCAATTACATAATGAATCTCAAACATTTATTTAGTTCCCTTTTCTTTTTTCTTCTTTTTTTTTTCAGTAAATAGAACACAAGACCAACCAAAAAGGTAAAAAAAAAAAAATGTTGTTCAGCTCTAATTTTTGCATGAAAAATGAAGGAGTTAAGATAGCTTCCTTGTCTTTGGTGAAAGGAGGTTCAAGCAAATGACCATATCCTATAGTTTAGTTTTCCTAAAACACCAAAAAGACACAAAAGGAGAGAATACAAAAGATCTTTCATGAGATACCCAAATCTTAAGCTCCCTTTGGAGTTTTATTATAGCCAAATCCAAGATGTGAGTGCCTTTAAAGCTTTAACCAAAGCTAGGCTTGAGATTTAAGATTTTGAGACTACAACAAAACTACCATTACAGTTACCATGTTGCCTTCATTTTGAATGCCATTGATGATAACCACATCTCGCTAGACACCATTGTCACATACACCTCCCTAGTAGAGTCACCAAATGTTTAAGGGATTCTTTTCATAAGTCTAAGTAGTGTAAGTACCACAAATAGGAATCTAGTAGAGTGGTTTTTGGATGAAAGAGATGAGCACTCTACAAGAAGCTTTTAAGTGTGATGAGAAGGAACTTTACACAAAGCAATGCAATTGGCACATAACTAGATACAAATTCATATATTAGACCTTTTGGTTTTTCATGATGGAAAAGACAGTGCTAAATATTTTGATAAGCATGCTTGCCTTAGCATTTCAATTATAGTGTTTGATAAAGGTGGATTGTTGTCCCTATGATATTTACAAAAGTGTATATGCTAGAGTGTTTGTGAAAGAATATAGGCATGATTTTGATGCTTTGGCTTTTGAAGGAAAGAGAACTACTTTTACGGGTTAAAAAAATGAAGAGAAATTTGGGAAAATTAACATCTAATGGGGTCTGATCTTGTTTATGACTAGGAAAAAAAAGGTATTTATAGGAGAAGGTGGAGATTAAATGTGTTTTACTCTTTGTTTAACTTGCACCAACTAGTTTTGGGGAAAAATGATGTGATGTGATGGTAATTAGGCAGTTAGTGCATGTGGGCTATAGAGTGTAGGTGGCATATGTGCCAGACTAGATGTACTAGTTCTTAAAGGGCGCATGAGTTAGTTTTGGGTATATGCAAACTTCGATTTAGGAATATGCAAAATTTGTAAATACATGAAGGTTGGCTATCTTGGGTAATGTGAGGCTCAATGTTGCGTGATATACGTGAAGGTTTTAGACATGCACAATTTGTGTGCCTATTTAGTGCCAAATGTGAGAACCACTTATCTACACATCCCTTACTTACTTCATGTAAGAGATCTAATGAGAAAGATGCCAATACCTTTAAAGCCACCTCTTTAGACGATGTTAGATAAGGCCTTTGTCATAATCATACCAAGCCTTATCCTTTAAAGTTCTCAAGAGTTAATGGAATTGCATTGACATTTATCAAATAGGGGCCTACGACAGCTAGTAGCTAACCCTGGGAACATCTTTTATGAATCTAGAAATTGGCACAAGATAACAACAAGGAATGAGTACAGCTCGGTCTTCCTATGGCATTGTCTATATGGGAAGCATCAGCCAGTTATGCAATGGGGAGCAAGATACACTTTGTCTTGATACCACAACTTGATTTGGTGGATGTAAAGTCAATGGACTCTTTGTAAAATATACAACCGAAGTAAGGTGCGCTTTGCCTTGAAGTCACAAATTGATTTGGTTGATGTAAGGTTGGTGGACCCTTTGAAATATATGCAATGAAAGCAAGGCTCTACCATGAAGTCATGATTTGATCATAGATGATAAACACATGGTTTTACCAGCTACTAGATATTATATGTTAGTGCATTCACACTATTAGCTAATATGATTATTGATGCATGGTTTTTCCAATGCATTTTGAGATTGGAATGATAATATTTCTAGCCTGTTGCACTTTAGCATGGAGATGAATGTGATGATTTATGTGTGGCTTTGCCCTATGGCATCATTTATAAATACACGATATTGGATGGTTCATGAATAGAAATATGGAATCTTTTACCCATGGATAACTGACTCATTTTGAAAGTACTATTATCTCCATCTTTTCACTACCATGTAACACCATGTGTCAAAAGTACATATTTCTGTAGGAACAAATATTAAAATATTTAAGCCACTATGAGACATGAGGAATTCTTCTTCTAATCTTCTAACCATATCAATATATGATTATACCCAAAGAATACATCATAAAAGATCAAGAATACATATCCCAAAGCACCATCCACTAACTTATCTATATTAGGTAGAGCACAGAAGTCTTTAAGGTAAGCTTTATTTAAGTTTGTAAAATCAATAAACATTCTCCAGCTTTTGTAGATGGCCTCTTTAACCATTATTAACCTCAAAGGATTAATAATTGTCTTGTGATGATTACAAACCTCTATGAATGATATTTTATATAGCATAATGACGACAAAACACGTTAAAGGACTTACATGAATATTGGAACACATTTCAGGGTCTTAGGCTTAGTTTTAATTGTAAAATAGAATTTAGAGATCTTAGAAGCTTAAAATAGAACTTTAAAATGTTTGATGTATTGAAAAATGTTACGAACATGTGCCTTGACATTTTCCTTGTAAAACCCCAAAGAAAACATGTTTGAACATAAAAGAAAAAAAAATGGGTTTACATGGAGAATGGATCAATCAATCCACTACTAGGGGCTAATAGTCCCTTGTTAATCTTTTTTCCTTCAAAACTAAGAAAATCGGGCTAACAATCGACTATTAGCCTTGGGTAGTCCCAAGATGAACCTAATAGTTGACTGCTAGCTCTAGTAGTCAACTAGTGAGGCCATGTTTTAAATTTTTTATTGGTTTAATAGCTTTTTTGGAACAAATTACCTTTAGACTCATTTATAATGAGTATAAACATATTTTCACACTTTAATCAAGTTTAGAACTCATCAAAGACACAAGAATAACTATATTGCTCTCAAATTGATTAAACCCTACTTTGAGCTTCTTTCATTCTCTTGATCTCTATTACTTAAGCTTCATTGTGTAATTAAACACTTAAATGTTCTTGACCTTATAATCTTTATTGTTCATCATTTTCATGGTATTTGCTATAAGGAGACCCTAGAAAAACAAAAGTGAGGTATCTCTTGGTTTCAAGTGCTTTGAGTGAGGAATTTCAAAGGGAAATCCCTATATTAGGAGAAAGGATATTGTAGTGGCTTCTCATGATCATATTGAATGGTGTATAGTCATTACACCTTGGTTTTTGTAGGAAAAGATCCTTTCGATCATTCATTTCTTCTTTAGGTCAGTCATCGTTTTTCCTTTTGACTTAGCTTTTTGCCAACTCTACACTTTGGCATTGATAAACTTGGTTGATCATGCAAGAAGATTAGTAAGTATTTTTGTTAACTTCTTAGCTAAGGACTTTGAGAAGTCTTCTGATTAAAGATTGACTAGGACTGAATGAATAGTTATGCCCTCTTGTAAGTTTATAATCTCTAAGGCCTCTTGGTTAAATCGACTAAGGTATTCCTTGAGTGACTCATTTTTGCCTTAACAAATGTTAATTAAAAAGGCATCGGTCTTCTTATGAACTCTTGAAGTGGCAAAGTGTGCCAAAAGCTAGTCAGCCATGTCCTAAAATTTCATAATGGAATTAGGCTTTAGGTTCATGAACCAGTAAAGACTAGCTTTTATTAACATTGTAAAGAATTCTTGACACATTATCATGTTAGATGCACCCAAAAGCAACATTTATATGTATATGGTTTGGTTGCACCATGATATGACTCTAAATTTGCTAGAGTTCTTAAATTATTCAATATCTCCACTCACAAGATCTCATTGGTGAATGGATGAATGTTCTCTTCATCTCTGGTTCATAAGATACTCAATCTTGGTAACTATGATCATCAGCCTGGTTCACCTCTCTGCTCCGATTGTGTGACTAGTACTAGCTATGAAAGTCATCCATCTAAGAGCTATCAACACTTTCATCTTCTAACTTGGCCATTTGGTCATGGCATTGGCTGTCATCTTATTCTAACTGTTGGTGAGATTACTCTTATTAGCAGTCCAATTCTCTGTGACAAACAATATGTCTCTATAGTTCACTCCGTATATCATCAAACTCTTCTTTAAGTTATCAGTCTTCCCTTTTAATCAATTCTCATTCAAGATCTTGGTTTATGTTTTGTCCAATAGCTTATCTCTAGCAAAATGGTTTGCAAGGAGATCTATGATGAATGGATCATTTAGGCGTCAGTGTCCTACTTGCTTCATTGTTATCAAACCCTACAACTGATTTTTGGTTATTCACATGATGCACACTCAAATCAACAAGATGAGTAGATGAATGGATGAATAATCACATATCACAATGAAGAGATTAAGATGCAACAAATCTAGGTGATTAGATTGAGATGAACATATTAGGATGAAATTGATCTAGATGAACAAATTGAGGTGAATAGAAAGGAAAATTAATGTGGTATAAGAGATCAAACTATAGATGGCACCAATAATGATCACTGGTCTTTCGATAGACTGTGCACAATAGAAGTGGTCTAGGTAGTGGAGATCAATGTGACTCCTCTAATGCTTAAGTCAGTCATTCTTAGTCAAATGTAAGTGGAAGATAAGAGTGGTCATAAGAAAGAGCACAAATATACCTTGGTCCTATTTATAAGGGTGAGGCCAATTAATGACTATTAATATCAAACACATGAACTGCTTGACTACATGACATGTGATCGATCAAATGCACTGAACATTTAGGAAGGGGTAGTTTGTTCCTTTAAGCTTTGATAGGCTAGATTCAAATCATTCAATCTAATGATTGTGGTAATTGCTTCCAACCATATTCCAACTTATGATAACCAACCGGAGGAACATGTGAATGATTAGATGATCGCCATGTGTTTGTCATGGTTGTCCTATCATTCATTATTTGTCAATACTCAACTAATTGCAAATATAACACTATATATGAATTTCTCAAAAAAGTTTGACATCATTTTTGAAATAGAGAAAAACCATCTAATCTCCCTTCACATTAGATTTGCACATACTCTTTTTCTTCCTCAGAAGGTACTCTAATTTTTTGTATTTTTCAACTTATTCCTTTTGTAGTAAATGAAGCAAAATTAAATGGTGGTCATGGTGTTTGTGGCACCAAGACAACATAAGAATAAGATATAGAGGAATTAAACATCCGACATAGCATTCTTTAATAATTTTAATCAAAATGCTTCAACAATAATGCATATTCAACCATATATAGCACATCATATTTCCTTTTTAACTCAATCATATTAATATTATATTGTTTCGAGCCAATTCACAAGTTAAAAAATTTTGACTCCAAGATGGATCTTTCATAACAAACATACAAGATTCTAATCTTTTGAGATCTCCAGATGAAGCAATATAGTAAAAAAAATAAGTATATTAAAATTCCATTCTATATGGTTATAAATTACATTAAAAGGCACAATAATGGCTCATGAAGTTGCAAGTATGGGAGTAAAGGAGTTCCTACAAACTAAAAGGATTAACAAAGCATTGAAATATATAGCAGAGTATTGCCAAAAACGCAGAGCATATTTTAGTAAGATGAGTGGCTACAAAAAAAATGAGTCCCCTTGTTAGTGCATTGGGGCACTACATATAAGGAACATAGGCAGTTTCTTTAAACAATTGTTCAAGAAAACTAACCCTTAGAAAAGTGGACATGTATCTTAGTCAAATAAAAAAGTTAAAATAAAGGCAACACGACAACTACAAGGTAGTTACTCATCATATGTTCAGCACATGCTTTTGCTTCAATTATAGTTGTCAACAACAACAACTCTTATGTCAATCCAACCATTTTTCAGCTTCAATATCAACATAGCCAAATTCATACCAAAAATGTATGGCTAGCAGAGACCCTCTAGTTTAGTTTGATTGCTGAAATTTTGACATATCAGAAACCTCAATCAAACATAAACATCAAGCTAAACTATGCCCTCATGACCTTAGTTCAAGTAATTGACTAATTCATGAAATTAAAAGACATACCAAAAAGGTTTTGTGGAATTGCATGACCAAAACCATGACTTTGAAGTTGCTTAATGACAAGTGAAACCATTAACTAACAAATTTGCAAGTTCTCTAACAGTAATAGCTACGCCTACAAGTAAGCAAGATTATTTCTTTGCATCTTTCCGAGATGTCATTTATAAAGGTAACTGTCCTTTTTCTCTACCTTTTATTAGTGTTTTGAATCTTCAGATTTTATTTTCTTACTGCTCTCTCATATTGTTTGGTTTTCTCTCAAGCTCTTCTACTGTGTGTGCTTTCTTCTTTATCTTCAATTTTTAAAACAAAACTTCACAGAACTCATGACCACTACTTCCAATTTATCTTTTCAAGTGTCTAGAGAAACTAAAATTCTATATCCTCATTCACTAACACTTTCAATTCTCCAATTCAAGGAATTCATCCCTTCCACTAAATTTGACATTGATGAAAATGAACCATCAGTTTTTAACTTGGGTTATCTTTTTAATGAAAAACTATACATGGATTTGTTATTTCCACATAAACCTTTACTACTATCCAAGTCTATTCCTATCATCCTATGGCTTTCCAAGTCCCTCCGTGACATATTTGAATTGGTTAGATCAAGTTCAATCAGAAAAGAACATTTTAGGAAAGAAGCAAGTATATTTTTTTATATAATTCAACTATCTCAATTTTCTTTAAAATGCATTCCTCCATTGGGACTTCCTTATGTTTTTGGTCTCCTTCTACCAATAACCTTCGTGTTCCTAATGATATGATTAGACCTTTATCTTTTGACATCACCGATATCATTGGATTAAAGCCAAATAGTGAAACTGTCTCACTTTTACTCTCTCAATCAACTAAAAACTTTCAACAACTTGTTCCCATTTCAACCAAAAACTCCACTTATTCAACTTTTTTAACAACATTCCAAGGTTTGCTCAATTCTTCAATTTATGATAGTGAACACATCACCTTTCTACTTTATTAGCTTTGCAAACCTCTCTTTTGTGTTTCAACTTAGATAGCTTCTTCACTTTTGCCATTAGCTATTTTATTACATGAAGGTTGACATCTAACTTTGGGCTTTTTGTGTTCACTAGTCTTTTTGAAAACATTAATATGGTTGTCGACCATCTCAAGGATCATGACTCTATTTCCAATTTAGGAAGGCCTTTCTGAACTTTACAACTACAGTTAACTACAGCTCTACAAGTAAATTTTAACTTTCTGAAAAATTTTGGCCCAAAATTCAAAGCTGTTATATGGCCTCAAACTTTTGCATGCTTTCGATAAATGAAAAACTTAAGTTGAAATCTCCTAAAGAACTATTTGACCATCTCTTTTCAACTTTATACTATTTTAATGATGACTATTCCTCACAACATATGTTAATGTTTTCTCCCCAACCTTATAACACATCTTGGTTTACTTATGTTCCAAACACATCTGATCTTCAAAGTGTCGAAATTTGGACAAAATTTTTATGTCCTCTATACTCTCTTACCAGTCTTCCTCACGAGGTATTCTCAGGAGTTAAACTCCTTCTACCAAACACCCTAGCTTGTTAACATAGCCTCATACAAGAATGTCTAGGCATGCTTCTAGATAAACAGTTCCAAGGATGAACTTTGAGACCTTCTAAATGTTCTTAAATCGAGGACTCTAATGTCATATTGCGGGCACTGTATGTTGATATTGAAGTTAGAGAAATGGCTAGATTGACATAGGAATTGTAGTTGTTGACAAATATAACTAAAACAAAAGCACATGCTAAACACATGATAAGCAGTTACTTTGCAGTTGTTGTATTACCTTTATTTTGATTTTATTTCTATTTGACTAGGACACATGTCCATTTTTTTAAGAGTTAGTTTTCTTGAATATTTATTCAAAGAAACTATCCTTGTTCCTCATAAGTAGCGCTCCAACGCACTAACAGGGGGGACTCTCATTGTTTTTTATAGCCACTCAACTTACCAAAACACATTCTATAGTCTTTTAGCACTCTACTACATATTTTAGTGCTTTACTTATCCTCTTAGTTTATTGAAATTCTCTTACTCCCATTCTTGTAACATCATATATCATTATTGCTCTTTTTGATATAATTTACAACCATGTAAAGTAGAATCTTTATACATTATTATTTTTTGCTATATTGCTTCATCGATCTATGAATGTCAGAGTCCTGTTTGTTTGCTATGAAGAATCCATCTTAGAGTCAACTTTTTAACATATGAAATTTGGCTTGAAACAAATTGGTATGTCAGAAGAATACTATTCACTCAATGCCACTTGTTGATCAATTATTAGGAATTTAGGATTTTTCTTAATTACATAGAACTCTCTTCAATTATTAGTGATGTACATATAACTCCCTAAACTATAAAAGCATTTAAAAAACCTATCCAAACTTTTTGACCTGGGCATATAATCTGTTAATTTTTAATTTATTAAATTTAACGGAATAAGTCTTATGCATGTTGGTGATAGTGATTAATACTTTAAAATATATTCTCATTCTTAAAGGAATTGGTTGCACCAGAGTTTGCTAGATAACTGTTCTGTTTGGGCCTATAGCTATATCAAATAATATGGCCTCAGCATACACACAATACACAAGGGACAGCAAAAATTCAAGCAGTAAATTTTGACTTTTACAAAGCAATTTGGTTGTAACTGACATTGATATATGTACAGGTAAAATATTGTGATATTCTTTGTTAGTTTGGTTGGCTACTGAAAGCATTTCTCATCAGGGAACGTGGTGACAGCGTATATCTTTAATGTTTTAATCCAACAATACATGATTGAGGGGACAGCAGAATTTTTTTTACTTTTCCTTTTTGGTTATATTATAGCGAATAATTATTGACTGGTATTGGAATTTGGCAGCTAAAATAGAGATATAATAAGGAGAAGAAATAGCCCAAATTGGAGGAAGCACTAATGGAGCCTAAATTAGGGTTAAAATACACAGAAATCATCACTAATTTTTTAGCTAAAAAAACAAACTTAACGAGTAAATCCCAATACTTTCCATTAATTTAGAACCCCAAAAATAGCTAGTGGTGACCACTTGTTTTAGCAGAAAACAAGGTATAAAATGCAGACAAAAAAAATAATAAGAGATCATCTTCCCCATTCAATCTCATTGCCTCCGAGGAGGCAATTTGATCTTGAAGATAAATAAAGTAAAAAAAAAAAAGAATAATTTTTTTAGGATTTTTTAATTGCAATGACCAATGTTGCATGCAGAATCGCTATTCTAGTGACTTTGTGCTGCGCATTGGCCTCTTATGTTGATGCAAAAGTTAGGCCAAGGCCAATTTTTGGGGGTGATCCTTACAAGGGAAGAAATATAGCTAGGGATGTTCTTCTTCCTGGTGAGCTAATTGCTGACGTCTTGAGCTTTGGAGCTGTTCCTAATGGCAAGACTGATAGCACTCAGGTAAATTTACAACTTTGGGTTATATATATATATATATATATATATATATATATAGGCTTCTAATTATTAGTGTTTCCCCTCTAAGTAAATTGAGGAAATGTAGTCGACTGCATAAATCATTCTGTGATATTATAGAAAGAAAATCCTAAAAACAACAATGAATACGCTGTATTATTAAAACTTTTGCAGTGACAAATAATTTTTACATGAATTTATGTAATCGTAAACCTAAGACAATAAAAACGTAACAATATATATTGTTGATTTATCTTTTATTAAGTCTACAACGAACTTTGTCAATTTGCAAAAAGAAACAAAAATTCAAAAAAAAAAAGTATAATTTTATTAGAAAACTTACTTCTTAAAAACTTGAATACTTTCACTGTTAAATCATCTATTTCATTTTCAAGATTTATATTTTTCATTTAACTTATTTATTTTTATATTTGAAAATATGTAGTCTAATGATATAACATTCAACCTATTAAAAAATAGAGCTTCCCATGAAATTATCAATAAAAAAATCAGCATTGTATCAATATCTTTGGAAAGTTAAATGGCTGTGACCTTGGCATTACTGGTAAATATATTTTTAACCTAACCAACCTATGTAAGTGGCCTTATACTGGAAGCCACAAAAAGGTACAAAATGGGTAATTAATTATACAAAAAATCCTTAAAACCATACATATTGTTTGATTTTGAGAGAAATTACATATTCAAAAAGGATTCTTGCTGGTTACCATTATTATTAATTATTAATATTGGTGCAGGCCTTTATGGATGCATGGCAAAAAGTATGCCATTCAAAAATAAGAACGAGGCTTCTAGTGCCTCTAGGAAAATTCCTGGTGAGCTCAATGTTTTTTGGGGGGGAAGGTTGCGAGGGTCCAGCACCATTCACAATCCAAGTTGAAGGCACCATTCTAGCCACAACAGACCTTAGTGAGTACGTGAACTCAGACTGGCTCATCTTCGAAGGCATCGCTGGCTTAAAACTCATTGGTAGAGGCACTTTTGATGGCCAGGGTAGTGAAAAAGTTTGGAAATATATCACCTGCAACCCCAATGCCAACCAACAGTGCCAGAGAGCTCCCGCTGTGAGTCTTTTTTCAACGTAGAAATTATTGAATCTGATACACCGTGAATATGATCAGAGAAATAAACATAATATTTTTCCAGTTTACTGATATATATAAAACTTATATTTATTATTATTATGTCTATTTCTTGAAAAATTCTTGTGTCATAGTGAATATTAAGAAAGAGATAAACATAATAAGAAATATACATTCCATATACGTAAAAGCGTTTTGTTTATCTCTCTCCTTGGCTTCACATAAGAATTTCTCTTATTTCGTTCTCAAGTTTACAATGAATTAGATACGTTTGTGTGGTACCATTATATATAATATTAATTTGTGCATGGATCAGGTTCTGAACCTAAAAAAAGACATATATATAATATTAATTTAGTGAACTTACCCTCGTTATACCAGTGTATTGCTGGCATTATAAATAAGGTGTTTATCTTCTTTTTTTTAAGTTTAACATAAAATTAATTTTCTCATGTTTCACTTAGTGAAATGAGGATGGATCCAATGACTGTATAGACTCCATATTCTCTCATGAAATGAGATTCATGAAAGTTGATTTCATGAGAGTTTTATATCTGATTTCAATTGCATAATGAGACTAATATGAACGATGCTACAACATGCACATGAAGGTGGAGTTACACATACCTAAACTTTTGAAATTTTCAAAACCAGCATTTAAATTGACTTATGTTTCTATGTATGTGATTTTTTAGAAATCTTTTTATATTTTTTTATTACTTTCTAAACAAAAGAAATTTTAATTTTTTATTAAAAATTTTCAAAAATTTCTGTGATTCAACTTTTATTGATTTAATAATATTATCTTGCAAAAGGGGGAGGCACCGAGGCAGTACACCTCTTGAGACCTATGTAACTCAATTTAGTTTTTTTCCATCTAATTTTAATAAGTAATATATAATTCTGATTTGTGCATTGACTAATGCAGTCTATTAAACTCAACAACGTCAGCGACGCACTTGTGCAGAACATCAAGTCCGTGAACCCCAAAGGCTTTCACTTTTTTGTGACTAACTCTGTGAACATCAGATTAAGAAGGCTCAAGATCATTGCACCAGCTAACAGCCCTAACACTGACGGCATCCATATAAGCCACTCCATCAAAGTTCAAATAGCAAGATGCACCATCCAAACTGGAGATGATTGTATCTCTATGATTCAAGGAGTCAACAACATTACCGTCACCAGATTGACCTGTGGCCCTGGACATGGTATTAGGTAATGTCAAGTAATAGAAACTTCCATCCATCAGTTTATTGCTACACCTGCATTTGTATTTTCCCGTCTCATTATGTCAATTGTCGTTAACAATAATTGGTTCAAAGAAAGATGTAGTACAAACATGAGAAACAAATTTGAGCTTAGTTTTTTTTTTATTAAAAGACTCTAATTTGTACATATTCTATTTCTTATATTGTTCTCACATAGTAAAATGAATATGATTCCCACCAATTACTTGTAGGTCTCTCACTACGTAGAAAAATGTGATGAAAACTAATGTGAAAACAGTGTAATCTAGTTAGGGACAAATCTAAAAGATTTCCTTTGCAGAGATACTTAAATTGAAAAAAGGAAAATTATAACTGTTGGATTGATTTAGTTAATAAAATTTGTCATCTAAGATCACTTATATCATATGTTTGAATCCTGCTATCATCGATCATAAGGGGTTATGTGGTTTACAAGTGCTATTATAAGTCTTTAAAAAGATCAATGACATATTCTAACGTTAGAGTAGAGTAACACATCCTACTTTCAAACTTTCTTTCAAAAAAAATGGAATTACATGGAAAGTTTTGTGGGAAATTATAACTATTTTTGTTTTTAATTTAGTGATTAATTTATGCATGACAGTGTTGGTAGTCTTGGAAAGTACCCAGATGAGCTAGAGGTGAGGGACGTTTTGGTGCAGAACAGCATGCTGCAGGGCACAACAAATGGAGTGAGAATCAAAACATGGCCAGAGAAGTATCCAGGTTTAGCCAGAGACATTACCTTCGCTGGCATTACCATGACCAATGTTAAAAACCCCATCATTGTTGACCAAGAGTATGAGTGTTTTCCAAACTGCAAAAAGAAGGTTTGTTATCTTACCTTTATTTTTCCAAATCTTTTTAATTTGCATATAAAGAAATTTTAGGTTGGGGAAATATTTTTAATCTTAAGGTATACTAAAATTTTAATGTTATTGTCTAATATTTAGATAATTTAGATAATTTAACATAATCAAGTAGATCTTAAATTTAATTATGTAATCATATGACTAAGTTTTGAGGGAGTTAAGTGTTAATAATTTTTAAATGTGTATGTAATTTTCAAGAGTAAACTCTCTTTTTTCTTCTATGTAAAATTTAACTTCTATCACTTTCGTCTTTGTAAAATATTTTTTATATCACTTTTGTCCTTGTAAACTATTGATTTGCCTAATTTCCTCTCCAATTCATCCATATGAAATATTATTTATCAATTTTATCCCTCTAAAATATTAATTTGTCCGATTTTATCCTTATTTAGAGATGAAATTAGACAAATCAATAATTCAAAGGGATAAAAGAGATAAAAAAGTATTTTACAAAGAAGAAAGTGAAAATAACTGAATTTCACATAAAAAGAAAAGGAGTTTTACTTCATTTTTTAATTTTTTTAAAAGATCTAAAATTCACATTACACACAACAAAAAAATTGAGGAGATTAAAATTCTCAAATAAATTTTCCACTCTAATATTTATTTTATTGTTTCGTCACTAAATAATAACTCGAACATTTCTTTCCCTCTCAATTATGATGCTGAAGCATATGCTAATCTTGGCATTTTTTATTTTTTATTTTTGCTCAATACACAGGGATCACTTGTAAGGGTTAGTGATGTTACATTCACAAACATAAGGGGAACAACAATTTCAAAGGTTGCAGTGGACCTGAGGTGCAGCGGAACATACCCTTGCCAGAACGTTCGACTTACCAACATTGACCTCAGAAATGGTTCCTTTCCTACGACTTCTAGATGCCAAAATATCAAGCCCATCTATAACGGCTTTCATATACCAGAACGCTGCGTCTAGTTTGAATCATACATTATGAAGAGAATGAGAGAAAGGAAAAGGTTATGGGCTGATTGGAGCTTTCTGAGTTCAAAGTGCAAATATGATCTTAAAGATAATGCTATTCTGAACTTTGAGACACCTTTTTTGATACAATGGAGAAAAAAATTTGGGGTGTTGATTTTGGCAGGATGGTTTGTTTATGAATCCAAACAGTAACTTAATTAAGTTGCTTGAGCACTTTATTGCTGTATCATGCCCATTTATGGTTTAACAAATGCAGAGAACGGTCCTTTTTTTTTTTTTTTTTTTTTTTGCAATTTAAGGTTTAACATACACATATTCATACTATATCCTCTCTCACGAAAAAATGAATTTCACTGTAAATTTTATATTTTCTATATATATATATATATATATATGTGTGTGTGTGTGTGTGTGTGTGTGTGTGTTTAACTTTTACATATTATGTTCAGATTTACTATTTAAAATGTCTATTAAAAAAATTTACGTATTTTCTTTAAATTGAGTGCGAATGATTTATCTTCAACTCATTCAAAAATTTGGATTAGTTGCTAATTATAAAAAAACTTATATATTTCCAATTAAATTTCAACATAACTAATTTCCTTGAATTCTAATGAATATATAATGCTCGCGAATTTACTTGAAATTCATGGAAAGGAAAAGAGCATTTTAATAATTTAATTAAGCATTATTTTTAATCCAATTAAAATCAAATGAATCGTAATTTTACGTAAAACATTCATTAAAAGAAAAAATCATCACACCCATATTAGACTAAGAGTTCATTTGTTCCGATAAAAAAACATCTTCTATAGGAATATTTTATTTACTTATATTTATACTTCTAAAATATTAAGATAATAGAAAGATAATAGAAAATATTCTATTTGTACAATATTATATATAAAGAGTATGACAAAAATAGCATCTTTTATTTTAAAGAGCAAGTTATTTTCACATATTATTATAATACTATATATTATTTTAATTGATTGATTAATCATAAAATATATAAATAACATAAAATTCCTTTATTTATATAAAAATAAAATTTTGTTAAAAAAAAAAAAGTCTCAGGAAAAACAAAGGGAGTCTAAATTACTTCCAACTCGGTGTTTCTTTATCACGAATGCTTACGTTTGATTAGTCAAGCTATGGGAGTGGCGTAGCCCAAAAGATTAAAATCTTCACATGGATGTCATCCTGACTGTCAAACCTTTGGTGAATTTATCAAACATTCTTTTCTGCTTTGATTGGAATTAAATTTTCAAGAAGTAAAATCATTTTTAAATTTATTTATTTTAATAGAAATGCTTTAATTCATTTTTTGAAAATGAATTCCTTTGTTTCAACAAAAGAAAGGGACCAAAAGCCTAGAGAAAAAAATAAATTATAAATGAACTATATGAGGGGTAGAAATTCCAACAATACCAGCTAATAACAAAAAATTAATCCCCAAAAGAAGAAGTATTAAAGATAGTGATACCCAACTTTTGTGAGAGGTTAAACGAAATAAGCCAATCAACTAATAACAAAAAATTAATCCTTATAGGTATAAATGATCCTACCTTACCAATTTCAAGAAAGCATTCCCTGATATTGATAAAGTAAGGACCGTAACTTTATATTAGAAATATTATTATGAGTTATAAAATAGTTATCTTTAGAATCTAATTCCAAGATAACTATTTTATAACTCATATTCTAGACTAATTTGAGAGCTTCGAAAGCTTCCCATATTTTAGCAATAAAGGAATGATAACTTCTCAAATTCTTAACAAAACCATCTACCTAAGCTCCACCTACATTTCGAACAAACTCACCACAACTACATATGAAAGGGTAGACCTTGCAACACCATCAACATTAATCTCCACCCAATCCTGCACAAACAAAACCCAATTATTATTAAAAGAACTATAATTAGGATGAGATCTCGAATTCTTCATAATAGTAGTAGAATAATCAATATCCTAAATATAATTCATAATAAGCCTCTCCAGAATATGAGGGAAAAATAAAAGAAGGTTCAAAAATACTCTTATTCCTCCATACCCGAAGATACTAAATTGTTATACCCCAAATAATAAACTAATCAATAGTATCAAATGAACCCCAATAGTCCATAAGATTAGTATGAACCTAATCATAAATGTTTAAGTAGTTAAAAGGTTGACCACAATGATTAACCCCAATAAGCAAAAATTAGACATTTTTAGCTCTTAGACAGTCCAGGAGAACATGCAACACATCCACGAGAGTAATTAAAATGAGAATAAAATGGATTTCCAATTCTGCACCTACTTATTTCACTATTTGTAAGTAAGTCATTATTACAAACACGTCAAATGAAAAACTTAATACATTCAAGTCCCTTCCAACACTATAGAAGCTTCCAGATAACATCCTCAACATCACATTTGTTTTTCTTGATCAAGTTGTGAGCATCTTTTTGCTGAAAAGATTCCTTGATTATTTGTTTTCCATTGTAAAATATCAAATCGAACTTGAGAAAAAGGAAGAAAAACAACATGGAATTTAACAGTAATATCATGAGGAAGAAAATTATTAATGACATCCAAATTCTAGCATCCATCATCATTTACAAATTGAGACATTGTATAATTACTTATGCAAGAAGGAAGGGATCGAGACACATAATCCTTTAAACAAAAGTCCTCAAGCCAAACATTATTCCAAAAATTCACAAATTTTCCATCCCCAACACTCCAAAATAAACCACTCCAAATATAGTGAAATATATGACATAAATTTTTCCATAGAATAGACTCGGAGTTTCTTATCTTAATATTTTTGGCATAGTCTTCTCCCTTGCATCTTTGCTTTCCAAAACTCGAGCCCAAAAATCTAATGAATTACCATAGAGTTTCCACACAATTTTCATCAAACAAGCAGCATTCATGTCACACAAGTCTTTAATGCTTAGACCTCCAAAAATCTTTAGTTTACCCATTTTATCTTAAGAAATCATGTGGATTCTTCTCTCAGTAATATCATAGCCCCAAATAAAAAAGCGTTAATAATACTTAATATCCTTAATAATAGCTACGGGAATTGAAGAGACATGTGCATAGTGTAAATAAGCATAGCACCAATAATTGATTTAGCCAATACCACTCTACCAACCATTGAAATACATTTAGATTTCCAACCAGTGAGATTGTCTTAAACCTTCTTCACAATAAAGGTAAAAATATTTTTATTTACCCATTTATGGATTAAAGAAATCCCCAGATACATACCAAGATCCATTGTAAAAGGAAACCACATCGGCAGATAATTTTATCATGTACATCAGCTTTCACATTTCTAGAAGAAAAAAAATAGTTTTAGCTTAATTCACTTTCTGACTGAAGGCTATACAAAAAGATTGCAAACATTGAAAAATCGTCTCAATTTTATTCTTAGAAGCTTCTCCAAACAAAAGAAGGTCATCTACAAACATAAGATGAGAAATAATACCACTAGGTCTACCAGCTCTCTTAAGGACCCATTTTTTGTTATCAACAGCATCACAAATCATATAAGCTAATTTATCTATACAAAGAACAAAAATATAAGGAGATAACAAGTCACCTTGTCTCAATTCTTAAGAAAGCAAAAACTCATAAGTTTGATTTTCATTCCATAGAACATTAATGTAATGAAATGCAATTCATAATGAGTTCAAGAAGTGTATCAAGTAATTCAATTTCGCAGAGAACTTCCCAAATAAAATTCCAGTTCAAACAATCATAGGCTTTTTTTCTGAATCAACTTTGATAGTAAAGAAACCTATTCTAATTCTCATTTCCTCATGGAATGTCTGATATATTGTGCAATTATAATATTGTCCTGAGCGCATCATCCTAGAACAAAATTGGCTTGAAAAGGCAAAATTAGCTCAAGTACCATGGTTTTAAGTCTGTTGACAATGACTTTAGTTACACACTAATATAAAACATTACACACTAAGATGGAGCAAAATTGATTAACAAATTCAGGCTTTTCAACTTTAGGAATAAGACAAATCAAAGTCTTATTAACATTTCGGATATCACAACCTCTGAATGTTTCCTTAACAAACTTGAAAACTTTCTCTACCACCACTTTCCAATTCTTTTGGTAAAAAATAACATGATAACCAAAATCTCCTAGCACTTTAGCAACAAAATAGAAAAAATAGCCATGTGAATTTTATCATTATTAACTGGAAGAATTAATTTTTCATTTTAAGTAGCACTAAGGATAGAAAAACCCATGCTTATTACAATAGAAATTCTGAAACCCTCCTCTGAACAAAATAGATTTAAAAAAAAAAATCTCTTACTAAATAAATCAGCTTTTCTTTATTATCCACCCACCTTCCATCAAAATTTCTTAACATGTTAACTGAGTTTCAACTTCTTCTTGTTACTATTTTAACATGATAATAACAAGTGTTTCGATCTTCCTAATCAATCCATATTGCTTGGGATTTTTTATGCCATAACATTTCCTCCTGCAAAAAGATTATAGATAAATCATTATGAAATAACTTTTTAGTAGGTAAAGAAAAGGATTTGTTTTCCACTCTTTGGCATGTTAAATGCTAGCAATACAAGCTAAAAGTTTTTTCTTTCTTTATATGTCCCAAACATTTTTATTCCAATGTAACAATACTAGAGTTAAATCCTTAAGATATTGAATTGTATCTCTATCTCCATGCTATTTAGAAAGCAAGAAGTCTTTGAAAGAGTCATGGTCAATCAAGCCCCTTCAAAAAGAAAAGGACCCTCCTTAAAGATAGGCCTTCCATCCATATTAATCATTATATGATGATGGTTCGAGAAAACACGAGGCATAGCTTTAGCATAAACTTCAAGAAAACATATTCTCCAATCCACACTACACAGAGCATGATCCAGTTTTTCAAATAGAAACCTAAGTACAACAAGCCCTTCTAAGTACATTTGCCACTTTAAGTTTTAACAGCAAATTACAATTATTAATTGTTTCATTAAAAATATGAGAGCAATGCCAATTAAAAAAAGCACAACCTTTTATTTCAATAGGATCCTATGCATTATTAAAGTCACCTATACTAAGTCATCCTCCCAAAATGTGGCAACTCAAATCACACAAATCTCGTCACAAAATAGATTTCATATCATTTAAGATTAACATAGATTGTAGTAAAGAACCAACATTTCCTTCTAATAGGTTGAATTTTAACTTGAATGAACTAAAATGTATTGAAATGACTTCTAGAAAAACTTTCGACTTTTGTCAAGCAAGGCAAATACCACCAGAGAAACCATCCCCATTAACCAATTCCCAACTATCAAAACCCAAACGTTGAAAAATTGAAACTCCTCAATCGAAATTAATTCTTATCTCTCATTACACCAAAATTTTAGGAAAATTATTCCCCCATAATAGTTTTGACTTGAGCAACAAATTCCTTGCTTTATACTCCTTTATAATTTCAAATTACTATATTTTTTAATATTATAATAACAATGAGAAAAGGATACCAACTTTATTGACTTTCAATAAGTTCCATATATGTCCCCTTGGAAGCAAAGTCCACTTCCACAACTTTTCCATTACCTTGTACATTGCCACCTTAACCTTCATCTTCCATTGGAACCACATCAACAAGTAGCTTTAGGTCCAAGCATTCAACAATTACCAAGTCTTGATTAGCTAAAGAGAATTACTATAGAATTTGAGCATGAGTCAATGATCCTAGGGTGGTCAAAACATGGGACACTTGGGAGCAAGATGGAGGCATAGCACGCACTTCATTGGCACTAACAGACAGTAGTGATGGAATACAGCCTTATAGCTGCACACCACACCTATTCAAGTGAAATGTTTAAACTCCAACTTGCTACATCTCTTCGAGCACAAGGTGAGAAACAGGTTGGTTAACATCAACTTGTTTCTTCCATACAAACCAGACATTTTTTGGGGCTCGTATTATTAGTCTTCACTTGCTTCAGGTTGACAAGAGTTAACCCATCAAAATTAGCTTTCTTCAAATTATAGCTGTTATCAACCATTATTATTTCATTATAGTTCTCATTATGGGAAATTTCATGATTAAACTCAATTCTTTTATCTAAAAGAAAATCTTCCAAATTTTGCTTCATATTTAATGTCCTCAATTTCATGACATTTATTTGCTTGATTTTGTAGGGCCATCACTTTTATTATACAATCATCCTATTCCCATAACGTAGCTGATCTTCACTTCCAATGGCTATAACACCCTTATCCCCACCATGAGCATCCCTCCCAGCACTACGGATGCACCCCTCCTCACCTATTACTATATCACTGACAAGCTTTTCGAGACAACCTTCCATATAGTGACCATACTTTCCACACTTAAAACTAATCATATGTATGCTCTCATATTCAATATAATAAGTTTTGCCTTTAATCGCATATTTAGAAAGTAATTCTTTTGTCAAATCAACTTCCACATGAATTCTTGCATATTTGCCTCTAACTTGCTCAATTGTGATAGCATCCACCTTTAGAGTATTGCCCACCTATTTCCAAGATAAGTTGGGAAATTTTGATTATACAACCTTATTGGTAGGCTTAGCAAAAGAATCTATAGTACAGCTTTTTCAATCTTAGAAATTTTCGAATCAAAATCAACATCCCACTTACAAATAGTCAAATAATGATAATACAAAAGTCAAGAACCTCTAGCAAGAGCATATCCATAATCTGAAAAAGTAGAGAATTTCACCATGCATTAATCATTTGTAAAATCAATAATATCTAAAATACCATTCTTGGCCCAAGGCTAATATAGTTTTGGTTTCAAAGCTTTGAAGTCAATCCTTCGTCCCAACAACATAATGATTAAGGTTTTCCTCCTTGAGTTGCACAAGCTAGCTTCCTTCTTCTAAGAAATGATGAAGGCCATGCACAATCGTTCCCCATCCATCTCTTCAATAATATCAAAGCCATTCAAATCATTTTCATCTTCCAACTCATTCAATTTATCTCTTCCATTCATCTCCTTCAAGTCCTCTCCACCATCAAGAAATTCCGTATATAATTTAAGTCTACCTTCCTCTAACACTTCCTCATAATTCACACGATGAGTTTTATTATCAAAAAAATTTCCTCCTCCTCCGTTCTTTATTTTTTTTTTTTTAGTACTCCGATAAAGTTGATTAGACTCCTCCTCCAACATAGGTATCTTAGATTCCATCATAAGAGATAAAGCTATATCGAATATTACATTTGTAAATTAATTCTATTGTTTAAAAATTATGTTAAAAATAATTATTTTAATTCATTTATATATGAATTTTTTTGTTCAAAATATATTACAAAAATACATGAAATTTAATTAAAAGGTAATTTTGATGGTATTATGATAAATAAAATATTAGGATGAGAGTAAAAAATTTTATATAACATATGTTTTATGTTAAATAAAATAAATTCCAGTAAAATTATTCATAAATTGAATAGATTTATTAATGATACAAATATAATTAATATAAAAATTATGAATAATATGAAACTTTCATTTTTAAGTTATGATAATTTGTTCCAAAATACTTGTCGCTTCTTCAATCTAGATATAAACAAAGATAATTAAAAGCTCACTTTGAAAAGAGTGGTTGCTGTGTACAAAAATTGGTGTTCCAATTAGTAATTAAATAGTGTAAACAACCAATATTGTGTCAATTTGGGTTTTATAAGTTATAACGATTGAAATTGAGATTTTTAAATTTGAAAATCAAAAATCACTCAATTCATATTTCAGGGGTTAAAATTATAATTAATTCATTCTTTTTAATTTTGCAACTAAATTTTTCTTTTAACTATGATTTTTTTTTTCTTTTTGCAAATTACTGGAAACGCCGCCGTTCCATAGCATCAAATGTCCGTTCTCAAAGTGCTAAAACCCCTCTAATATCTCAGCTCCGACCCAATTTTCACTCAAGTAGAAGAAAATTGAAAGGCCTAGACAGCACACCGGTCGAAGGTAGCAATGGCGTACATCAACGCCCGGCGCACGTTAGCAGCTTCTCTCGTTCGTGCTCTATCTCCTTCGGCTTCATCTGCAATCACTTCTCGCTCGCGCTTCGGTTTCGCCTTACTCAACAAACAAACCCTACTCGCTCCCGATCCGGTGCGTGTTCCATTTCGCCCCAAAACATCCGGGTCGGGCTACTCTCCATTGAATGATCCGTCCCCAAACTGGAGTAACCGTCCTCCGAAGGAGACAATTCTTCTGGATGGCTGCGACTACGAGCACTGGCTCATTGTGATGGAATTTCCAGAAAATCCTAAACCCTCTGAGGAGGCAATGGTAAACAACTATGTCAAAACCCTAGCTCAAGTTGTGGGGAGGTGCGCATTTAATTGGTTTGGCTTAAATTTATTGAATTTGAACCCTTTGACCCATTTTCTGATCAGTGAGTGTCGGGTTGTAGTGAGGAGGAGGCTAAGAAGAAGATATACTCTGTTTCTACAACTACTTATACAGGTTTTGGTGCCCTGATTTCTGAAGAGCTTTCTTATAAAGTTAAAGGTAAATGGTTCTGTTATCTTTTTATCAAATATCTAAAAAGTTTCCCTTTCATGGTTTAACATTGGTTTTCAGTTTCTGAGCGCCCCTGGAAATTTTATTAATTGAGCTGTTATGAGTGTTAAGGTTTTAATATGAATGTCCATGCGGTGTTCTAGTGAATGCTGTAGTGAAATTTTTTCTTTTTATCATCAGCAAGATAAAGATATAGATTTTGGGTTCGAGCATTAAATGCAATGGCCGTTTTTATTTTGTTTTTCTAGACACGCTAAACATTTCAAATGGTTTCTTTTATGCACATATAATCTGACTTTACTAGTTACAGGATGATATGAATGAGGATTAACAGCAAGTTTATAAGCATGCAATTCATTCCAGATAATTTAGAATCGCTTGAAACGCTTGAAACTAAGTGTATTCATTTAAGGTGTCTCTTTTATCCTTTAAATTTGGTTTAAAATTCCAGGTGCCTCGCTGAAAATGAATTGGCTTGATTGGGTTGGTATGAGAAATTAAAGCTTTAGTATGAATGTGCTTGTGGCTGGACTGCTGAATTTTATAGTGTATTTATTTGTTTGATCTGATCAGTCAGCATCTAATCCAAAGTAGAGATTGGGAATTCTTTGATTTGCAACTTATTGCAGAGGATTCCTTGTTTTCATATAATCAACTTTGCTAGTTTTGTAGTGACTCATGTGATGTGTATGAGATGAGGATTTAATAGGATGTTTATATTCATGTTATTCCAGAATATTGAAAACTATTTGATATATTTGGTTGTTGTGGAACTTTCCTGTTATAAGGGCTCCCTGGTGTTCTTTGGGTATTGCCGGATTCATATCTTGATGTGCCCAACAAAGATTATGGAGGTGAGTGTATGAGCTTGAAATGAGTAAGGATTTAGCTAATTCTTGAATCATGCTTCTCTTTTTTTTTTTTTTCATTTTTGGTTGCCTTGTTCACTTTTGGGTGGATTTCAGGTGATTTATTCGTTGATGGAAAAGTCATCCCTAGACCACAGTATAGGTTTAATGAAAGGCCACCAACTAGGAATAGGCCTCGTCCACGTTATGATAGGCGCCGTGAAACAATGCAGGTTGAAAGGAGAGAACCTGTTCAAAGACAAAACTGGGCACCAAATCAGGGGGGACCTATGCAGCAATCAGCTCCAGTGAATAGCCCAAACCCAACTTCAGGTGGAGAGAACCAATGAAATCTAAACAGTTCTTAAGAAATTTCCACAAAAGCAAAGAAGTCTTACAATAGAGGGTATTTAATTAGGATTGGAGGTCATGTTTCTCATGTTTTTTGTATCTGGATATTAACTGGGCTTGAGTATGAATGATTTTTGAGGACAATGTTTAGCACCATTATGAAGAAAGAAATATCGTGTAATCTGTTTGATGAATCAATTGCAAATTATCTTTTAATCTTTCTAGTTTATGACTGTCTTCAATATGCCATTCAGGACACTGACTTTATCAATTGAGAGGAATTAATACAAGTAACTGCACATCTCTGACATTGTTTCTGCATTTGAAGTGAACCATCTCTATTCTTATTTCATTCATCCCTTTTTCTTCTCCATTTCGCACTGTTATTTCATCAAAATATATTGCCAGACTCGGCCACATGGATCTTATTGGTGAATCGTGTCAGGCTTTCGTGTGGAAGAAATTCTTACATGAAATAACCCATCTTCTCGCGTAGTGGGAGTTACCGTTTATTTTTTTTAATAATTAATACTCACCATTTAACTTGAGAAATTTCATACTTTTTTTCTTCCTAGCAACAATATGGAGCATTTGGTTTCATTTTTTTTTTTTTTTGTTTCGGGAGTGTTCTTTAATGTCATCTTCTTTGACGACGGTTAGGATAATCAAAACAAACAGGTTTATCATTAAAAATGGAATTCGAATTATTGGTGCAAATGCGAGTTCGTCAATTTAATTCTCTAACCCATTATTGTGAGCGAACACGAGATTGCTATCATCAGTTCCAAACTCTCAAAACAAAAACTTAGTATCGGTTTTGTTTACAGTAGATTTTTATCTTTTTTTTTTTTTTTTCATTTTGAAGTTGAAATATGACGGCGATAAACATAGCCTGAGTGACTTGAGAAAAACAATTAACATTGCACGTTAGGCGTTTGATAAATTGCTTCTAAGAAGATGAGCTCGCCATAATAGAAAATTTCCCAGTTGAAGTCTGGCTGGCCAGAATAGAAAACATTTTGCAGATGAGCTGTTGCAAAGGCGCAGTTGCTGATTTTCTGATGTGAAGAAATCAAATTGCATCAGATAGTTATGAGCAGAAAACGGGGGATAAAAAAGAATACTTAAGCAGAAAACAGGAAAACATGAAAAAAAAAAGATACTCAAGTGAATTTCACTTGAACGTTTATATCTTTCAAAAGTTGGTGAATGGTGGATGGATATTCAACTGTAGCTCCCATCACAGTAGAATTAATTTTACTGTTATTTTTTTATTTTAATTATTAAAATGAAGTTACTTGAAATAATTCTATTCCCATGAGATGGAGTTAGTTAAATTAATTTTACTTTTGCAAAGCCCAACAGGCTTTATGAAAAAGATTGCCAAATTGAAGGAATTAATCAAATTAACTTCATCCAAAAGAACAGTGGCGGACGCAGGATTCAAAGTGAGTGGGGGCTAGAATCAAAGGCGAGCCATGCATGACGGTGATGACGATGGAGGCGAGCTGTGGTGAAAGACTTCACCGGAGGAGGACAACGGCAGCCTGGGGAAGCTTTGGCCGGCGGAGGGAACTGGGTTGGCACCGGTGGTGGCTGCAGTCGAGCTAAGAGAGAGAAATGGGGGAAATGGAGTTTGGTGGGGGCTGAAACTCAAAAATGGAAAAAATGGAGGTTGCTCGGGCTGAAATTGCGAAAATGGGAAAAATGAGGGTTACTGTGCATTTTTTCTGCGTTTTCCACGCACATTTGCACAGAAAATAAACTGGCAGGCCCCACGAAAACTTTTTCTGTTGATTTTCCTTTTCGCGTGTTTTTTGCGCTCCAACCAATCAGCGAAAAATTGTTTTCCACGTTTGTTTTCCACAAAACTTTTCTTTTCCACACAATTTCTGCACTATCAATCAGCTGTTAGGCCTTGATTGCTAGAAGGGAAAAAAATTAAGGAAAGAAAAGGAGAAGAAAGAGAATGAGAGAAAAGAAAAGAAAAGGAAAAGGGAAGTTTGTTGATTGGTTAAAAGGAAAATAAGAGGAAAGAAAAGGAAAAAGAATAAATTTGTATTATAATAATATGAAATAATTTTTTAAAAAAATTGATTAATAATTTTTTTATTTTTAATAAATTTAAATTATAATAAAAATAAAAAATAAAATTATGAAAAAATAAAAAAATTATTTCAAAAAAATTTAAAAAAATAAAAAAATATTTTTTAAAAAAATTAAATATTTAAATTTTTTATGCATGATAAAAAAATTTTAAATAATTTTTTTATTT
>JANHAO010000215.1:0-47092 GCA_026873985.1 Saraca asoca
TCATTTTGTGCTCTTAATCATCTTAGTTAGCCTAGAGAAATTATTGTTTGCTTATTTGGATTTTTACATTTAGTTTGCAAGAAATGCAATCCCTATGGAGACAATACTCACTCACTCCATATTACTTGTTTGACTACATGCACTTGCGTATTTGAGTGACAATCTCATAGCAACAATTCATCCTTGAATTGTCCTTTTGTGCACATTCCAACTTATATAGGGTTTGAGGCTTCATTTCTAACCTATACTATATTAGCATGGCCATTTATACTATTTTCTATTTTGATGTTGAAAAACAATTTTAAGCAAAATCATATTATGTTTATGAGCTTATTGTTTGCTAAGTGTTTGTGGGTTCAAAGTTCATCAAAGGTTGCTCAGAAGATCTATATTAGTACGAGGATTTTATTTGACTTTTTATAGGATCTTTTGTAAGTGTGATCTTAGCGAATTTTCTCCAACTAATTTTGTTAAACTGAGGTAGAAATAAGATTATGAAATGAGCTTGACACAAGAAGTTTTCAAATCACTTATTCATATATTCTTTCACAAGTGAAACTTTAATAAAAATCATTTTTCACTATGTGAATTGATCCACAAATCAATTCATCAATGGAAACTTGTGAAATGAACTAGAATCGATTCATCAATCGATTCATGAAGAAAAGTTTTGAAAATTTTCTTACCAAAGGTTTAGAATTTTCTTTGAATCAATTCACTAATCAATTCAACATTTTTTTTTAAAAAAAGCTATGATTTGATTCATTAATCGATTCACGGATGAACTTTTTCATAAGTTGAATCGACTCATAAATTAATTAGTTAGTTATAAGTTTGTTATAGTTAGTTCATGAATCGATTTGAGAATAGAAAATTGATCATTTTTTTTACTGTTGATTATTACATTTATAAATACCCAAACCTCATTTGTTTTCAACATAGATTTCATAACATCTCAAAAACACAAAAAGTGAAAAACAGAGAAAACTCACTAGTTCTTAACTATTACATTGCAACCTCATCAGATTTCTTCAATTCAATTAATCTTGGAAGGTTTAATTCTTACTGCCTTGATGTTTTCTGTTATAGGTGATTTTTGATACTAGTCAAAATGGGCTGGTGAAGGCCTAATAGAAGATAGGTCTAGCCAAGAAAAGCCTTGATCACTCAAAGAGCTAAGGCCGTGCAAAGGAGGCACCAACTCACTAGCGGCAAGCTCAGGACATGACAAATTCTGGGTAGAAACCCCAGCTCACTAACAAGGCCAAGGTAAAAGTCTAGGCTCACTAAAGATAAGCCCCAAGCCGCATGACCAATAGCTCATCCTGTGTGAACTCCTATTGCCAAGCACAAACTTGAGATCGCCAACCCCTAACTTGTAGTGACCTAAAAATAGGAGCACAAGCTAGTAGAGCAAACCTCCTTTCCCAACTATATGCTTACTAAGGTCAAACCAGAAACACATAGACTTACAGACAATCCATAAAGCCCTTCTGTAAATAGTAGCCTAAGGGGCCCATGCATTGAAAGCAATCTATCTAAGCCGACTAGTAGGAGCCTGTATTGTCTTGTACATTTAATATTTGATGTAACATATTTACAGCTTATAACTTTACATTTGTAACCTCCCAACCTTTATAAATATGAGGATGGAGGCCATTATAAGAGACTTCAGGGGGAGAGACGGAAGCTCTGTCAAAATAGTGAAAGACGCTTGTATACTATAATCCTGTCAATCTAAATAGTGAAACCACCACCTAAAGGCAAATACAATCAACGTGTACGTAGGGGTCGATCTGGCTTTAGCCGAACCACAATAAAAACACTTCTTGTGTCCATTCTTCTCCTCCTTCATTCTCCTTGTTTCCCACTCACACACTTGCTACTCACAATCTGGGTGTTAACTAAAATCTGGGTCCTTCAAACCAGATTTTACTGTCAATATTTTAACGCTAGAGGAAGGGCACTCGAACCTCTGAACTATTTTCTCTTTATCTCTATGATTTGTTAAGCAGCCATAATAGCAAGAGGAAGAACCGCCAGGAGCATTGGTGTTGCCACAAGCTAACCTAGGAGTCATGTGGAGCTTCAAGAGTTACCATTGGAGGGCTCAATCTTCCTGGCTGTAGGCGTCTCTGCTACCCTCGCAATGGGCACTATTAATGATATGGCACCATCTACTTCTTACCAGCCTGTTACTTTTGAGGCTGACAGAGTTCAAGTATGGCATCAGTGTTAGGAGGCGCTTGAGAACACCATGAAAGAATTGGTCAAAGTGATTAAAGTGCTGGCACACACACTAGCTCGAGGAACACATAAGCAAGTTCAATTTGTAGCACTTGAAGGGGCCAACATGTTAACACAACTCACCCCTCTTGCTCACAGGAAAGGTCAAAGACTCGTCAAATTTGTAAAAGGCATGGTGGTCAGCGGCCTAAGAGCTTGTATCATTCAAAAAGCTCAAATAGGTCCAACCAGCGACATATCCCAAGTTGCTATTCCTATGATCAGGAGAGAGATAGGAGCTAATGATCTTCCAGTTAGCGATCCAAAATACATGACCCAATGGTCGAAGAACTCCTCCAAAGGGTAAAGTAATTGGAAGAATGCCCTTAAGCCCAGGATAGTTAAGATCGTTACAGAGAGAGGACTCCATTTACCAGTGTGATAGTGAAACAACATCTCCCACACAAGCTCAAGGTCCCTGCGATCTCACAATACAATAGGGATAGTGACCCTTATCACCATCTGGATGCATTCAATATCCAAATGGATCTCCAAACAACTAGCCCTCTAGTCAAATGTCGTGTCTTCCTAACTTTGTTAAGGGATATTCCTGAGACCTAGTTTAAGAATCTTCCAGCATGTAGCATTGGCAGTTGGGAGGAGTGCCAGGCAAGATTCATCAACTAGTACAAAGCATTGAAAAGGCAGCTCGCATCACCTCGCCATCTCACAACGGTCTTCTAGTGAGAGGATGAATGGCTAAAAGACTATGTCACTTAGTTCAGGCATGAGATCGACATCGTGGGGAGCCCATCATATGAAAGCATCCTTATGGCAATCTCCGCGGGGCTGTGCAAGGATGGAAACCTTTACGAGAGCATTTACAAGTCATTGGTGAAGGACCTTACCAAATTTTATGAGTGAGTTGCCAAGGAAATCAAGTAGGAAGAAGCCTATGGTCTACAAGGTTCCAGATATGAGGACAATGTGAAAAGCTTAGATCAAAGGGGTGAGAGAGGAAGCACCCAGGATAGTTTCAGCAATCGGCCTACAAAGAGGGTCAGGACTGAATGACCTCAACATCAAGGTTGCTATGAAACTTATAGTGTCCTTTCAGACACTTAGGACAAGACTTTTGCGGTTGAAAAAGATAGAAAACTTCGGGAAGCCTCCACCCCTTACAACTCCTAATAGGTATAGAGGTAATAGAAGCAAGTTCTACGCCTACCATAATGGAATCAAACACAATACTTTAGAGTGCTGGACACTCAAGGATGCCATAGAGGACCTTATCAAGAAAGGTCACTTATGAGAATATGTGGCAAAGCCCATATGGCAATAGTTTCAACATCCCCAATAATATTCCAACTATGCATAAACGCCCATAATAAGGACCATTTTTTAATCTTGTAAAACCATTTAGAAATTAATGAAAATATTCTAAATTTCTATACTAATCCTTGTGTGAAATTTCAATGAATTACCATACAAGGAGGCAAGCCATTCTCAAAACTGATCAAGTCCAGGCACACATGACTTGTCTTGGTAGCAAGATTACCACCTGGTTACAAGATAACCACTCAGCTACAAGATAACCATCCGGCTAAAAGATAGCCACCTGGTAACAAGATTACCACCCGATTACAAGATAACCACCTGGCTACAAGCCAGCCATTCTGGGCACAAGATCACCCTCGTTTTGGCTCTAGACCACCACATGTATAAAAGCAATTGCCAGCTTCCAAGCTAGGGCCCCCCGAAACTTATTCTGGTGCAATTGTTAATTTTCCAGCTAAATGCGACTTGTTGTTCGTAGCTTTCATGCAATCTATTATTTGCAGCTTTCATACGACTTGTTGTTTGTAGCTCTCATTTGACTTGTTATTCACAGCTCTTATGCGACCTATTTGAGCACTTGGTCCCATGCTAGCATTTTCATTCAAACACTTGACATTAAGTCTTGTTGCTAACTAAAGCACTCCAGTGCTTAAATTAGAGGTCAAAACATGGATTCCTGTGACAAGATATATTACCCAAAATGGTTCAATGCAACTAATTAGTTGTTTAATATGGCACAAATCCTATTAAGTCATGATTTATTGACTCCAATCTATTTATGTGTTTTTCCTATCATTAATCGAAGTCAATTAACCTATCTAACATTCATTTTATCCAATGCTTATTGAGCTGTGATCTTGCAGGAAAATCTGACATGGCATGCATGGAAAAGCAAAGGAAAATAGAATTATCTAATACCTCTTGCTATGAGGCAAATCCGCATAGTCTAGAATCAAGTGCAAAGTCAAATACAAGACTCAAAAAATGAAATATAAAATTACAAGGTTAATTTCCAAGAAGATTAATCCTTGGAAGCTGGGTTCTGATTAGAGGAAGGCTTAACACTTAGGACTGGTAGGTTGTCCCTTATTTCCTCCACAACTTGCGGACTGATTTATTTGTTAATGGCACTTTCAGTAAGAGGACCTCGATTCACAAATGTTCACCTTTGCAGGAAAACCTAGTTCTAGTAGCCTTTTTTTTAAGCCCTCAATTGCTTCAAGGGCCCCCTATCCAAAGAAGGAAAGGTCCATGCTTGGGTGATGCTTCCACAAGGTGTATAAAAAAAAAGATGAGGTTTTAGACTTTGCTTTCTCCACTGCCTACTTGGTAGTCTTGACTACAACTCGGTCAACCTCCTCTTATTTTAAAGTAACCTCTCTCTTGGTTACTTCAAGTTCAACCTTGGCAACTTTTGCCTATTGTGCAATGACTTCAAATTTTCATGTTGTCGAATCAAAACCCCAAAGTGCTATGTCCTAGTCACCTTTCATTCTAGATAGCTCTTTAATAGCTTTGTTAAGCTCTAATGTGACAGCTTCGTGATCTGCCACCTCACAAGCTCGAGCCTCCTCGGCTTCCTTCTGAGTGGCCTCAGCTTTCTTTGCTTTTCTCTCCATCTCTAGGGCCTTAGTAGTCACAGCAGCCAAGTCCTTTATGAGCCTAGCATTCTTCTCTTCATAGGTCTAGAGTGTCTCCCCCATTTTTACTACTCCTAGCAAACCCTAGAAGGTCAAGTGTATCAAGTTAAGCCTCAAAAGAATAAAAAGAGGCAAGAAAAATTGCTTACTAGCAAGACTTCACGTGTGGTGTAACGTGTTGGCCCTCCACTTGAAATCTCTGTCTCTAATGCTTAGGGGCTAGTATGAGACCTCAAAATGTCCAACACATTCTCCTAGATGAAGTTAAAATACCCGTGCATCCCAGGACCAAGACCCAATTGATTTTCCTCTACTATGTCCTTGCGAGCCACTCGCTTTGGAGAACTTGCAACCTTCTTCCCCTTGCTTATTCTCCATTTCTTAGTAGAGGGCTCAGATGAGGTTGCAACCTCAACCACCTTGGTCACCTCATAACGTGAGGTAGGAGCTAACTCTGGAAGGGGCATTACAATCAACATAAGAAGAGTCTAGTTTGAAACATCAAGGACTGCTATAACTTTAGGACCTGGCAAGGTCGTAGTGACCTTGAGCTCTTCAAAATCATCAGAAGGTGGACTTTGAAGAAGCAGCTTCACCATCTCCTCGTAATCTTCAAAGTGAGCTAGGCCAATTTCTTTTACTCAGCAATCTCTAATCTCTTTAGTAAGCTCAACGCTCAGTGTTGGAGCTAGCCTACAAGATCAAAGGAGGTCGTCGTCAAATTTGAAATCGTTCTTCAGATCACCAATAGTAGCAAACTGGTGTAACACCTCAGCCTCCTCAATCTCAAGTGTTAGCTTTACCTTGTCAACCCTGACTGTAAAAATGAGGCAAAATGTTAGAAACAAAATATGAAATCATAATAGCTCACGTGATTGTGGCTCACTTATCTGGTGTCAGAACAAATTTGAAATCGTGAAGAGGGTGCAAAGATAGGCACAAAATATAAAACCAACAAGCTTTGTATTGCCCAACATTTGATTTACCCTTGGCATCACCCTGGGGCAAAACTCTCTTAAAGTTGGAATTCCACGCTAAGAGATAATAAATCCCATCTGGAGAGCATGTACTCCTAATGCTAAAGAGATGGCATAAGACCATCGTGGATGGTGGGGGAAGGTTACTTCTCAAGTACATAAGTGCTAGGGAAGTGAACTGGGAATAGGAATTCAGGGTCAACTGAGAAGGAGAAAGTTTTAGTTTGTTCAACAAACTAATGATGAATGGATGAATAGGGAATCTGAGCTAGGCGTCAAGATGATAAGGGCTAATTGTAACAAATCCTTAGGGTGGATAAGCTGCATAGTCCTCAAGAGAGGGAACCATAAGGTAGTAGCCTTTAGGAATGCAATAACTTTCTACTATGCCTTTGAGCTGATGAAGTTCGACTGTCAAAGAATAATACTTAAACATCAAGTGATTTGAGGAACCTTCAGCTACCTACTGCCTCTCACTAGGATCAAGTCAAGAGATAGGCCGTTCAATGACCTCATCACTCCTAGAAGCCACTCTGGCTAAAGTATGCATTGGCTCCTTATTGCAAGCTAAAGAATTAGGCTCATCATCACTTCCTACCTGTTGGGCTTGGCGTTTATGAGCTGCCATCTATACAAAATAAAGAAGAAAGAAGCAATGGTTAGGTCACTGAAGGTAGACCATCCCTGAAACAACTACTTTAGCTAAAGTCCTCCTATGCAGCAAAACATATATGCCCCAAGCCACCAGGACAGATGCTTCAACTATCAAAAACCTAAAAGGGTTCAGCTAATAAAACCCATCAGACTATTGAGTCCCTAAAGAGGTAAAAAGCTTAACCTAGCAATCTACAAACTACAAACTAGCAAGAAAAATGCCTAACAATGAACAATCATTATCATACCAGATAATACCATAAACCCACAAATAAACTCTAAAAGCAAGAGTAAGAGGAAAACTTCTCGTGATAAATGAGCAAATCAAATCCCGGAACAATTAAAGATGAAAGAAGTTCTGATTAGAATGATCGATTTACCATAACAGCAAAGGTGAAATCGATGGAGCAGGGAAATGAGACTAGCAACCACTGTTTAAAAGTCTAAAAGGTAGTATGTCAATCCTCAAGACTGTGAAGGGGATGAATGCCTTGTTTCATCTTTTATACCCCCGGTTGTCTAATCATTAAATTTAAAAAACTAATCGATTACCTAAAATCTGACAGTTCCAAAAAGCCCCCAAATTCAGCCTCTATCGAATTAGCAGTCTTGGAAAAAGTGCACATTAAATGCGATAATGATAACAAAGGCAGACTAAGACAAAGTAAGAATTTGAACGACGATGTCGTACTCCCCAACTTTAGTCCATGAGTTGTAACTCCCAGTCTACAAAGTGAACTAAGAGTTGGGGGGCTAATATTATAGGTGATTTCTAGTATTGGTCGAAATAGGTTGGTGAAGGCCCAATAGAAGATAGGTCTAGCCAAGAAAGGCTTGGATCACTCAAAGAGCTAAGATTGCATAGAGGAAGCACCGACTCACTAGCTGCAAGCTCGGGGATACGACAAGTTCTAGGTGGAAACCCTAGCTTGCTAACAAGGCCAAACAGAAGTCTAGGCTTGCTAAAGATAAGCCCTAGCCTACATGACCAATAGCTTATCTTATGTGAACTCCCATTGCCAAACACAAACTTGAGATCACCAACCTCCGGCCAATCACGACCTCAAAATGGGAGCACGAGCTCATAGAGCACACCTCCTTTCCTGACTATATGCTCACTAAGGTTAAATCAGAAACACATAGGCTCATAGACAATCCATAAAGCCCTTTTACAAATAGTAGCCTAAGGAGCCCACGTGCAGAAAGTAATTTGTTTAAGCTGACTTGCAGGAGCCTGTATTGTCTTGTACATTTAATATTTGATGTAACATATTTATAGCTTGTAAATTTATATATATAACCTCCCAACCTCTATAAATATGAGGGGGAGGCCATTGTAAGAGACTTCCGTGGGAGAGGTGGAAGCTCTGTCAAAATAGTGAGAAAGGCTTATATACTATAATCTTGTCAATCTAAATAGTGAAACCACTACCTAAAGGCAAATACAATCAATGTGGACATAGAGGCCAATTTAGCTTTAGCTGAAACATGATAAAAATGCTTCTAGTGTCTGTTCTTCTCCTCCTTCATTATCTTTGTTTCTTGCTCACACACTTGCTACTCACAATTTGGGTGTTGACTAATATCTGGGTCCATTGAACCAGATTTTACAATCAACATTTTCTGATTTGATATGTCTAATTTGTCACTGCAAAATCTAACTTAAACTTTAGAGATTTCTTAAGATTGTTTTATAAGTGTCTATCTTGAGATTTGAGGTATAAATTGTGATTGATTTGATCATTGTTGATAACTATATCAATTGTTAACATTTCTAGTTCAAAACGGCATAAAAACTATTTTCAAAATTTTCTGAATCGAATCTAGAGTTGATTCAAATTTTTTCTAGGATTTTTTTAGAGTTTCTAAATCAATTCATGAGCCGATTCATAGCTAAAAATTTTACACTATGAATTAGTTCATGAATCGATTCATCAAATTTTTAAATGTTTTGGTATGTTTTAAAATTTTTGAAAAGCTTTTATTAAACTACTCAAATTGATTCCTTAATCGATTCATCACCTGAAACATAGATTTTTAATTTTTTTCATGCAATAAATTTTAGATCACATTTTTAAGCACAAATTTTTCAATAAAATGAAAGAATCATTATTTCATGGAGAGATAAAATCAAAGTAAAGATGAAAAACCCCGAAGTTTGTCTCTAAAAATCATAAAATATGGGGCTAAAAAGAAAGTAAAATCAAATATTAGAATCGATCAATAAGTAAAATTAATAACATTGAGCTGTCATTGCTTTGTTTTTTTGCTACTCTGATACTATATTTTGATTTTATAGATTTTATACCATATGCTCTGACATTATACCACTATTGTATGCTCTAACTTTTTCTTCACTCCTTAATGAGGCCCCATTTCTTTTTGATGTGCCAAAAGATGGAGAAAAATCTAAAGCTTAATTTTAGATGAGCATAAGAGATAATAAATGAAAGAGAGAGACAATAAAATTTCTTTTTAACCTCCATTAAAAATATTTTTTTGTTGCTAATTTTTTTGATAAACTTTGAATCTCATCTAAAATTATTTATCACCATAAAAAAGGGGAGATTGTTAGCCTGTCCAGCTATATTATCTTCTATTTTGATGTTGAAAATAATTTTAAGCAAAATCATATTAATTTTATGAGCTTATTATTTGTTGAGTATTTGTAGGTTCAAAGTTCATCAAAGGTTATTCAAAAGATCTACATTAGTACTAGGATTTTATTTGATTTTTATAAGATCTTTTGTAAGTGTGTTCTTACTAAATTTGCTCCAACTAATTTTGTTAAACAGAGGCAGAAATAAGATTATGAAATGAGCTTGACACAAGAATTTTTCAAATCACTTATTCATATATTCTTTCACAAATGAAACTTTAATAAAAATCATTTTTCACTGTGTGAATCGATTCACAAATCGGTTCATCACTGGAAACTTGTGAAATGAACTAGAATCATTTGACCAATCAATTCATGTAGAAAAGCTTTGAAAATTTTCTTACCGAATATTTGGAATTTTCTTTGAATCAATTCATTAATTGATTCAACATTTTTTTAAAAAAAAAAACTATGATTCAATTCATCAATTGATTCGCCGATGAACTTCTTCATAAGTTGAATCAATTCATAAATTGATTAGTTTGTTATAAGTTTGTTATAGTTAGTTATAACCATCACAAATCGATTCAAGAATAGAAAATTAGTTTTTTTTTACTGTCAGTTATTACATTTATAAATACCCAAACCTGATTTGTTTTCAACACAGATTTCATAACATCTCAAAAACATAGAAAGTGGAAAATAGAGAAAGCTCATGGTTCTTAACTGTTACATTGCTGCCTCATCAGATTTCTTCAATTCAATTAATCTCGAAGCTGATTTGTAAAGAACACATAGTTGATAATTGAGATTTGCATCTCAATTGTAAAGTTTGTATTTCTAAACTCTTTATCTTAATTTTCTTTAAGGATTTCTGAGGTTAATTAGGAATCTACATACAAAGGAAATAGTTGATTTTTCCTTTGCATCCTTCTAAAATTGTAAGGTGAATTAAAATTTGTAATAGGTGCATTTAATTCTTGTTAGATCTTCTTAGTTGTGAGGTTGATCATAGTTAAGTTAGATTTAGAATTTTTGTATCTTAGGTATTACAAGAGCCTGTTGATTTCTTGTTGTAAAATTGGTCAATAGGAGCCCTATTAAATTTGTATGCTTATTAATAAAAGCGATCATACGGTTGAGTATTGATCTAGTGGAATAAACTTGAATTATGATTTTAATTCAAGTTGAACCATGTAGAAAATTCTGTGTCTCAATTCTTTAATTTCTGCATTTATATTCTTACAAAGTCATGGATATTATAATTCTAAATTCTAAATTATTACTCCATAAATTCTATCTTGAATTTCTATTACATTAAATTTTGTAATTTTGGCTTTTACATGAACTCTATTATATTCATTATTTCTGGTTTTGCATTTAATGTTATAATTTGCTTTTTTGCTAATTCATTAAATTGACATATTAATTGTTAACTACACAATTTGATAAAAGAAAGATACTGTGCATACAAATTCAAATTCAAATTTGACTTAGTTGATTAAGTTCATTTAGTTTTATAATGAGTATAAAGTTCCCCAATAAGAATAAGGGAAAGATCTTAATTTCTATCTACCTTTCGGGATCAACATACTAGTTTTCCAGTTCATCATTTCATCTTTAAGCTCCTAAAAGTGTGTGTATCAACTTCCTCCTTTAACATATTCAGTCCTACTAACCCTTATCCTTATCCTTATAACCTTCACCTTAACTCCTTTTGTTACTAATTTTTGTCTATCTATTGTGTTGTCCATCATCCTCCTTAATTCTCATCCTTTGGTTTAGTTCTGGTCTTTCTTATGTCATTGCTTAACTACTATTTATCTTTGATATGTTGATGTTGCGTTCCTTGGTTGACTTCTAATACTTAGCTAATTCATGTAGATTTCCTCTTACATTTCTGGGGTTTCCATTTTTTTCCTATGTGATTCTTTTCCTCTTATCCTTCATTATCGTCTACTTTACTCCTTTCCCGTCATATTGTGTGCTTTCTTATGCATTGGTTCTATGTGATCCTTTACTTGTATTCCTTTCTTATTTCTTTTCTCGTGTGTTCATATTGTTCCTTCGTTCCTTGTTCCTTATAGATCTAACTAGTGTTAACTATTTCTTTTCTAGTGTATCGTGTTTTTTTTATCTTTAGTCTAAGTCTATCATAAAACATACTAATGTAAACTAGATGCTTAGTCATACACACATAACATATCATGCACAACAAATCACACATATCCTATCTTAGGATCTATTTTAACCTTCATTTGTGCTCAACACATTAAATTTATCTTGTTCAAATGTAACATTTCATATCACATCATCTTATATCTTATCTTAATCTTCTCTTATCTACTTTTAGGCATTCTTCATGATTTCTTCTATTTCCATTCATGGGGATTTGTTCATTCTTTTATATCACATATATTGTTGCATTCAACATACATTATAAAAATTTATGTGATGAATATAAGTCCAACAGACTTTGAAATGTATGATGAGCGTTTAAATTGCTTGAGTTAATATTCCAAGTTTAAAATATATCGTTATAATGCATTTCTTAATTTTACCTCATTTCTTGTATTCAACAAAAAAGGTTAACATAGGTATTATATGACAAAATTTGAAGGAAACTGGGTCAATTAATGTAATATAATTGTTACTCTAAATTGGAGTAATGTGTAGCACCTTTCTAAAATGTAAGGGAGATATGTATAGGTTTTGAAAGTGTAGGGGAGAGCTATGGATTTTCACTAAATCTTGGGGGATTTACTATATATATTATTTTTTCTTTTTTTTTTTGGGATATTGATGGCAACAAGGTTGATAACTAAAACCTATCATAGAAGTTTTTTGTTATCTTCATTTTATTACTATTGTTTATTTTTTAGCTTTATCAATAAACATCATGAAAACAAGAAATTTTTTGTAATATGAATTGTATTTTATTGTACTTTATATATTAAAACAAAAAATTGGAATCTTTATAAATTTTTAAAATATTTTATTTCTTTTAAATAGTCATTTGCACAACAATGTGTGCAAGCACTATTCTAGTACATAACAAGTTACTAACAAAATATATAAAAGTATATTTGTTAGTCCTATAGAAAAGGTACACCATGTCATGAAAAATATTGTAACTTTTCATATAAATGTGTAACTTGCAGTTATTGGACAAAAATTTCAAACCTTTTATAAATATATTGCAACATTTTTTAAGAATGGTTGCAAGAAGTCAATTTAACCTGCAAGTCATTAAAAAGATGCTATCACATCATTATGAAAGCTTAAAAGTTCTTTTGTAAAAGCATGCAATTTGTAAACACAAAAGGACTCTAAAATTATAGAAAATAAATACATGTTTACACATCATTGGCCACCTTGTTATAAATTTTGATTCATTTCAACATGAACAACAATTCAATCAATGGATTTGATTGAGTAAATGATTGAACAAAAACCAAAGAATAAAATATATTGGTAATAAATTGAATAAAAAAATTTATTTAAAACAAAATAGTCTATTCGTTTCATATATATAGTTTGTTTGAACAAACTAGCTGAGAAGCTAGTTGATAATTGATAAGCTAGTTAGTAGTTGATAATTGATAAGTTAGCTTATTGAATTAGAAGTATTTTATAAAAATAGCTAATAAGCAAGCTCATAAATATAAAATAATATAAAAGGATATTTTAATATAAATAATATATGAAGCAGATTAATTCATATTTATTTTGAGGTTAAATTATATTGATGCAACCAAGAATTTAAAATATAAATATAATTACCTAAATTTTAATTAATTATATTTTATGGCATTACATATTTATTTATTTACTTATTTATTTTTTATTTACTTATGTTGAATTATTAGGCATAGCATATAAGTGCCTTCTTTTTCATCCCCCATTTGACTTTGGAAAAAGAGCAACAATTGAAGATATTATAATATTAAAAAAAATATTGATACATATAGTGTTATAAAGATCTAGAATGCAGACTGTCAAGTAATCAAAAGAAAAGGAGTAAATTTGGAAGAAAAGATTGAAAGCTCTTAGCTTATAAGCTATAAGCTACTTTGAGTAACTTATCAAAATAGAGCTTATTTTTTTTTCCAAAAAGTCAGTTCACCAAATACCTCTAAAATTAAAAAAAAAAAACTTATTAACCACATCAATAAGCTATAAGCTAACTTATTGAGTGTGCCAAACACACTCATAATTAAAAGGAAACGGATGGAACAAGGTTGAACAAAATGGAATTGGAATTGCTATTGATAGTCCTAAAGATTTATTATTGGTATCAAAGTAGCTGAAAGAATTATTAAAATTAATTCAAATGAAAGAAAAAAAAATTTGTTGAATAAAATGAATTCCAATTGTTGACTATTATGTATCTATCAACTCTTGATCAATAATTTGATTTGATCTTTATAACACTCCCTTAGTAGCCTAGGTCACTTAGGTTAGTTTAATGGGAAAAACTAGTTCATAAATCAGGCATAGGCTGCATCCTTGACTAGAGCAAACTAGTGGATCACTCTCAGGGCGTTAGTTGACCAACGTAGGAAGTTAATCGATCACTAAGAGTCAGTCGACTAACCACCTCCAAAATGGTATATAATTTAAGCAATCTGGGATGTGAATCATAACTCTATTTTAAGTCAAAAAGAGTTTAAGAGTGAGAAACACTTTTGTATAGGGTTTTATTTCTTGCACTCTGATTAGGGTTTGATCTTAAGGTAAATTACTCAACCTAGAATTTAATTTAACCTAATTTCCTTACGCTTAGATTATAGTCAATGCATTTTATGTTTGTTGCAAGGTTCTTAGTTCCATTTTAGTTTAAATCCTAGTGTTAAGTAGAATTTTTTTTTTTACTAAGTTTTAAGAAGAACACTTTCCTCATAAGGTGAGTGGAGGTTTTCACTTCTAATGGACTTATTTTTCATAAAAATGATTATTGAAAACATGATTTGTAAATTAGCTTAAAAACATCTTTTTTTTTTCTTTTTTGTAAGTTGTGAAATGAATGAACTTATAGTTACTTATAGGCCTATGTAAAATTGAAAATTACTAGATAGATAATTGAACATTGTCATTGACTATGATAAAAGAGAAACTCTATTTTAATGAATGCATTAAAATGTATGTGTTGATTGAATTATAATAATTAATTAGATTAGGACAACTTGAACTTAGGATTAATTAGACAATTAATAGGTCAGTTGTAAAAATCATGTAGGTTGGAAATGTTAACATCTATGACTTATCATGTAAGATAAAATATGAATATGCTTACTTTAACTTTGTAGGTTAGAATATGACTATACATAACTTGATTAGAGATAAGACTAAGTTTACTTAAGAAATATGAATTGATCTACTTGTGTTTGTGAACTAGCCTGATTACGGGTTTGGAATAACTAGCCAAACTTAGCAGAGGACCATGTTATGTGAAGTTTGAAGGGATGTTCATGAGAGACCTACGGGTCCATAATATGATCTTTTCATTTGTTATGGCGACCATACACATATGATTAAGGTCTCGTACTACCTTGTTATTCCTGCCTTGAAAGAGTTAATATGTGTGTGTATGTGTGCATAACAAGCATGTATGTATGATATGTATGAACAAATGTGTAAGTGAAATGCTATATACTAAATTCAATTGTCCAAGTGATATGATCATATGTTATGAATTACTATGTGTTACACCTATAATTTTGATAGACAATTAACAAAGGTGTGGACAAGAACACATTAGTATGTTGACAGTCGGTAGTCCAATCAATTGACAATGCTGCATAGGGATGATGTTCTGCTAGATATAGTGTGGATGATCATATTTGTTATTTCTCGACACACTCTAGTTTCCTATTGATATATTTATAGATTATTGATGATAGAGGATTATGATTCATCAATCAATTGATGAGGTTATTTTGACTACTAGAACAGTTTGTCTAAGCATTGAAGAAAAGCATACATAAAAAGCAGACATAGCAGCATAGTGTGGCAGCAATTATTTTTTATAATTATGATGTATTCATTAGTTGGAAATTATCCTTTTAGTTGTATGTTTGTTTCTTTAATTTTTCAAATAGACAATTATTTGAGAGGATTTAGCAAGTAGTTGTCTCTTTAAACTAGCCATTAGGAGTAGTTATGGATAGAGAACTATAAATAGATTGTTTGTAATTAGATTGAGGATTGAATCTTCGATATTTAAACAAATAAATACTTCATAGCACTCTAATATTCAAACTACATGCCCTATACATTTATCCATTGAATAAATTCACTTTATTCAATCATTTTTACCTTACTAAATAGTGACTATCCCTTATGCAACGCACCAACTCCCATAAAATAAGAAACAAATTGGTTAATCATATGTTCCTTTCTCAGAGGCTAAATTCCCCATCTTTGTACAAAAGCATATTTGTTTCTATTATAGGGTCTTTGACTTAACTAGAGATTTTTCTTAGAAATACTACATATGGCTTGTCAAACATGATTATGAACCAATGATGTTAGCAGGTAAGCTTTCCATGACTATATACAAATATGTTATGTTCTTATAGAATATATATTCACCAGATATAGAATAGTTTAAAGAAATGTATATGCATGACACAAGTAATGTAGTCATGACACAGGTATATGTTTATCTAACATGCATAATAGGTTATGAATAGAATGTTGAGGTTGTATTCTTGTTATTACATGATATGTATATATATATGTATATACTACATGTATGACTACTACAAAAAACAATCACTATTTTTGACAGATCTAGGACGTTAGAGAAACTAGTATCAGATAATATTTTTCAATAGATTAAAGGCAAATGGAATTTTAAAAGAAAAAGATTTTTTTTTTTGAAAAAATCTATTAGAAAGTCCGTCAAAATAAAAAATTGGATTTTATTTTGTAAAACCCTGCATTTGGAATCCATTAAATGTATAAAAAGTGATAAATATATAAAATAAGTCAAATGATCCATTAAATGTATTATTCAAGTCAAATAAAAAAACAATGTAGCACCCTAATCCAAAACTAGAGGTAAATCAAAATAATAGTTCAAGATCAAAATTCAATTAATATCAACAACACAATTAATAATTTCACAAATTAACTAAATCAACAATACATTTCATCGTATTCAACAATTCTAATATCAAAAACATAACTTTTTATCAACTAGCACTATCAAGTGTATCCTTTAACTAGTTAATCCCATTCAACCTAATTCAAAATATAATTCCTACATCTAACTTTACTTTTAGCCAAACAACTAATTGTTTCAATAATTAACCAACTAACAATTAAAAATATATACTAAGTTCTATATGTAAGCAAGAGAAATGTCAACGTAACTCCTACACGAGCTTAAATGCAAACCTACACACATCAAAGTAAGAAAAACAATTACAATATAAAATGGAACAAATCAACAAAATTAATTGGTAAAAGTGTTAAATAAAGCATTATGAACAACTTAATCAATTTAGAATTATAAATTGGCTTAATTATATTTTTGGTTCCCTTAAAATATAAATTTATTGCATTTGGTCCCCTTAAAATCAAAATTCTATTTTGATCCCATCAAACAAAAATTGGATCACCTTTGATCCAAAATCTAACTTCCATTAAAAAAAGAAAAAAAGGCCAAGGCTGGCTAGATTTGGGAAAGTAGAACAATTAATAAGAAGTTGAGGGCAATGGTGAGGGCTCAAGCTAAAGTTGCAAAAATAAAGGTAAGGAGGATGAGAATGGGTTATGGGGGAAAATAAGGGAAAATGCTAAAAACTAATAATATTAATATTAATTTCTATTTTTCATTTGGATGGAAGCTAGACTTTGAACAAAAATTAATTTGGTTTTGATTTTAAGGGGATCAACATAGAGTTTTATTTTTAAAGAAACCAAATGTGATTGATTTGTATTTTAAAGGGGATCAAAAATGTGATAAAGCCTTGTAAATTTTACATTCAAAATGCAAGAATCAAGGTTGGGAGGGAGAGAAGAGCTCAAGTGCAATACAAGGAAGACAAAAAGGAAAATGCATAAAGGAATGGTGTTGTTCAGTGTTAAAGTATTTTTCAAATTTTTGATGGATTTTTCCATAAAAAAATTCTTCATACATAAGTTCTATTGGAAAATCTATCAAAAATAGAGAGCAAAAATTTTAAAATTTTGTGCCAAATTTTTAACAGATTTCTAACAAATTTTTTCTATCAAGAATAAATTTTAATAAAATAGAGTTGTTCTTCTCCTTATTTAAAAAGTCTTTTCCCAATATACAATAGAGACTGCTTATATGCAAGTTCTTTAAGACTCAGTATGCATGGATGCTTTGACTACATGCAAACGTTTGCCTACAAACATGTTGCACGTAGGATTTCATTGTATGGGCATCGAAATTATTTTGCCCTGCTATCTATCCAGTTATGACTTGAGTTTATTGGAAAGGTAGCATGTTAGCCAAGAGGTATTATCATGTACTACACAGTGCAGCTAGAAAAGTTGCTAGCTTATGGCAATTGCTATAGATTTTTTTTATTAAAAATATTTAACCATTTGAACTTTGGTGCTTATTTTTTTATGGATTTTTGACCGATGGAATCCATAAAAAAATTTAGCAAAAATAGCAAGTATTATTGTAATGGACTTAAACGTTTTCCACCTAAAGGTCAGGGTAGAAATCATCCTCACTGTGTAGTTATACTTACTCCTTCTTTATATTTTACAAATTTAGATGCTTCAGTCGTCCTTGCTATTTCAAGGCTAACACTTGCCTTATAAAGATAGATGTTTCAGCATATGAAAATACTTTTCAATGATATTATGTTGCTAACCAGGTTGGCCCGTAGGTTTTTAGTTTACTTTGGATTTTATTTTAGTACTATTTTAAGGATTTTTACTTGTTTATGATTTTGAGTTCTAAACTACTATGCACATACTTTCCTATTTGGTTATTTGAAATTTCAGTTAATTTATGACATTTTGGACATTTGTTTGGAAAATTTATTTGAATGTTTTGAATTTATGAATGTAATCTCAAGGTTCTTGGTTTATCATTTGTGTAACCTAAGCAAATCATGTTCATAAAATTGGGGATATGACAACCTTATCCAAATAATCCTATACCATGATTTATCTCAAATAGTAGTCATTGGTGAAAAAAAAATACTTATAGAAACCATCAAAGTAACTCCATTCCCAACAATCCAAAAATGAAAATTTGGGTAATATCTAAACCACTTATAAACATCATAGAAAATATGATTAAAATGTTTATAGGTTACATGTAAAAAAGTAACTACATCATACGACAAAATGGAAGTTTGATAAAGTATAGAATAATGATACACAAACAAGAACTCATCCCAACGAAAGAAAACTATCAGTGTAAAAAAATATTAAAATAGCAATATTTTTTTTTTCAAAAGTAATATTTTATTTTTATCACCAGAGTAAAACATTTTACATGGTCACCACTTATATATTGTCACATTATTAAAAAACTATTAAAACTCTTTTATTGTTAGTAAAAATTCTTAATTACTCATGACTTTTTAATTATGTAACATCTTCCTATTCACTCAAGGTACATCGATGGTAGATCAAATTTAAGCTCTTTACTATATATATTTATATGAATATATTCTAATATATATAATTTTTTATTTTTATAGTTATTTTATTTTTATTTGAATTAAAATGAGTTTAAAATTTTTTGAATTATATAATTATCAATTACCAACATTGGTAAATGGCCCAAAACAATTTTATTATAATTCAATCAAGAGGATCATAAGTCAAAAGTGTTAAAATATCCTATAGACTTACATAGTCCAGTATATTTTGTAAAACTTGAATTATACAAATATCAAATTAATATTGTTAACCAGCTAATATTAAGTGATAATGTTGTGTGGCTTAAAATAACACTTAGACCAATAGTTTCTAGATATATGAGCCTTGTAACTTGGCTTTCTTGTGATGGATCATCTTAGCCTAGTAAGGTTTAGTATATACAAGGTAGGTTTTCACTCTCACCCAAGGTCAATCCTACAATCTCCCTATCAAAATTTGCAAAGGTGTTCTACTATAGACTGTTAGGGATTAAGAGGAGTGAACCTATCAAGATTCACACATATTGAACTCAATAGATTCACAACATTTGCATGGTAAGTAATTGTTTTATTATTATGACAAACTTGTATTTTATTTATGCTATGTGATAAGATAAATTAGATTTAGTAATTGGTTCCATTTTTCATTCAATTCTTGCAATTGGTATCAGAGTCAATTACTTCATCATGTTACATGGCTAAATATTGTGCAAATTAGATTGAAAATTATATGTGTATTATGCTATTCATGAAATTAAGAAAGGCTATGATTTTATTGTTGCAAAATTATAATCTTACAGTAAAAATTGATTTATAATTTTTACATGAATAAATTTGTGATTATTATTGATGTATTTTGCACAAATAAATTTTAGGATTTGTGTGCATCTTTTATTGTGCTTTGAAACAAAACCATGAATTGGGTTTTTTGAGTTTTTACCAAAAGCAGTATCATCAATTTTAAATAATTAGTATTGTTTTCTTCAAATTCATTCAAATTTTTGTCTCAAAATAATACACTAAAAAAATCCATTTTTTAATTTGATCAAAACTGGTGTGTATGAAACTTTTTGGATGAAAATTTGGAGGAGGAACACAAGTCTCACTATTAACAATTTTTTGGCTAAAATTGAAGCAAATTTATGCTAGTTATGCTTAAATTGATTCATGGAATAAGCCTTAGATGTATGTTACTTTGAAAACCCACATGAAATTTAGTAAAAATGACCTAAAATGGATTAAATGCAAATCAGGTTAAGCATGGTTTAAAGTTAAGGTCTGTGCACTCAAGTTGTAGACCCACAGGTGAGGAAGAAGACTTCTAGCATAGCATATTCAAGCCTTTCTCCACACATGGCAATGGCATATGCAAGCCACACACTATCCTATTGATGTTCAATTGAGGTGATTCTGGTGGCATCCTCCTCCACTCTCCAAGATGGATTTGTGGGTATTTTTTTTTAAAATTTTCTAGAAATTAAAATTATTTATATTGTTTATCCTATTTATTTGAATATTAACTTGATATTATTTGGGCCTGAAAAATTTACCATATAATTCCTACATGTTGAGTTAGTGTATGAAAATTTTCTAGTATGATGTGTTATTGTTTGAATCTTAAATTACTTTTATATGATTATATGTATGGAATTATTATTATGTTGGAATTATAAATTTTTCATATTATGCCATGGAACTTTATGTAGTTATGCACTTGCTTATCGTGGGACCAGTTAGATAAAATTCTACTAAAAATTAAATTTATCTAGTTTGGTATATAAGAGAGTGTTGTGTTAATAATATTTGTACCTTATCAGTATGATATTATTAATATAGTTTGTTAGCAATAACATGAGAGTTAGGGTTAAGTATTGTGTTTCTAGAATTCTAAATAACCATAGGTATAGAATCCTAAATAACCTATCGGTGTTAAGTTTTGTAGTTTGATAATATTTAGGAATTGCATAGTTACTAAGGAAATATTATATGATGACTATGTTAAACATGCAATATGGAAGTCTATGATGAATTTCATAAATTGTCACTTTCTCAACCTTATTGTCTATGCAATTAACTTCTATGAAAATGCTAACTGGAACCAATTATAAGAATTGGGTTGAGTCATTGAAATTATATCTAGCAATCACCAACTTCGATTTGGCATTGAGAAAGGAGGAGCCAGTGATTGATGATAACTTTACTACTGTACAAAGGGCTTTTCATGAAAAGTGGACACACTCGAGCAAAGTATGCTTAATAGTTATAAAGTATACTGTGGATAAAATCATCAAGTAAAGCATTGCATGCTCTCTAAATGTTAAAGCTTTTATGGACTTTGTAGCTGAAAAATTTGTGAAATTTGATAAGACAGAGAAAGGACATTAACTCTCATTGCTGGAGAAAACTATTTGATGGTGTTACTGGAGTTCGTGAGCATATCATGATGTTAGTGCACTATTATAATTGTTTGAAGGCTATAAAGTGTACTTTGGATATACTTATCTGATCTAGCATGTTTTGGAATCTCTTCCTACTCAATTTGATGTTCTCAAGACATTATATCACACCTAGCAAGGGCAGTGGATCATCAATGACATGATTTCTATGGGACCTATATATTAATTGTTTTGATGATGAGTGCTTCATTGAAAAATCATTTGCTGCAAAACTGTGTTTAAAATGTGTTCTTAAACTGATTGCTCTTTGCTTCCAAGAAGTTCTAAAATGTATGTTCCTAAACCTAAATTGTGAATTTTCATTATTTTTGGAAAAGGCTTGTTTCACACTGCTATATTATTTTCCAACTATGTGTCATAGTGTTTGAACATTTTAAATGTCTAGAAACTTGTTAAATCTTCCAATGGCTCTTTTTTTTCTATCATAATGTAAACATCCATCATAAAGGATACTTTTATGCAAATAGGTTTTTGCTCCAAGCCACATCATGCTGAGCAAGTAGTAAAATACTTAATCAAGATATAATCTGAAAGAGCAACTAAATAAAGCTTAGCCTCTGCACTAAGAAAGTGACTTCACTAAAGAAATCAAATTTCAAATCAAAGAGAAAGTTGATTTCAAATTAAAGCCTATGATAGAAAAAGATTACTCTTTATGAGTTTTTAAAAGAGCAAGCAAGTATGATAAAGACTTGATAGAATATTGCTTGTTGAAAATGTTTGGAGACCAAGTTGCTCTTTGAAGAAAGTGTTCATGGTCTCACTATAAGAAAGTAGATCTTTAATGACAATAATCATTGATGAAAGATATTCTTGTCTCTAAAAGGCAACACTTTAGTGGTAATATTTCACTGTCATCACTAAGCCATTAATATTAGTGACAAGGTGAGTTTTTGGTCACAAAAAAAATAAAAAGTTTTATTTTTGCCTTTGTAGCTATCACTAAAAGTTTATTTTAAAATTGAAGGAAAAATAAAAATATAATATACAGTGAGAACAAAAATATATTGACATAATAGAGTTTTAGTGATAAGTTAGTTTGGTCACAAAAAGATCAATTAGTAACAAGGTTTGTTTTCTCATCACTAAAACTTGAAATTAAAAAAGAAAAAATCCTCAAGTATTCCCATCGAGACAAAATAGATTAGCCCATTAGAAGAATGGTTTATCTCCTTTGACATCGCACCACAATTTGATCTTCACTCATTTGTAGCATGCTCTTGCATCATTGATCTTTAGCCTTTATCTTCATTGTCATTGCCCGCTCAACTAGGTAAGTTTTTCTAAAGTTTTGGTTAAAAGTTTTTCAAACTTTGGTTTTCCTCACTCAAAAATTGATCAAATTTACTTTCATTTTTCCAAATCTCATAAGTGTTAATAGGCTCTAAGTACATTGATTTTTTTTCTATTTTAGATCACATCAAACCATCTCTAACAAGATACCCAAATCTCTTAGGGTAGATTTATCTTCTTTGCTTTTTTCTGGTAAGCTTTAATGTTTATTTTTTATAGTTGTTTTGATTTTTTGTTGTAGTAATAGCTCTAGCCACTTACTTGTAATTGGTGAAGAAAACAAAGGAATTCATTTCCTTAATTAATATTATAAAGGTTAAAACCAATGTTTCATTATCCAATACTATGAAGATTTTTAGCATAGGGCCTATTTGATTATGTTCACCTTAAGATAGAATGTTGTTCATAAATTGTTGTAAGCTTTAGTTGGTTTTGATGAATAGTGTCCCTATTTTGCATCTATCACTATTTGTTTAATTAAGAGGGTTTTCTAGGAAACTATATAGAGGTTTGGCTTTTGCCTTATATCTTATAAACATTTTTCTAGTTATCTTTTTTGTTTTAAATATTTTTTTAGTGTATTCAATCATTTTGGGTAGTTGTTATTATATCCATTTAAAAAAAATAGTGGTCAATGTCCCCTTTTTAATTAAAAAAAGGTAGATAGTATGAAAAAAAGCTTGTATTAGAAATGATTAAAAGAAGCTAGCTAGGTTATAAAAAGCTTTTTCGTTTCCTTATCCTTAACTAAGTATGTTCACATGACCCCATCAATGACAGATGCTATTCTAACTTAATATATGAAAAAAAGAACTTAGTTTGCTCTTTATCTTAATAAAGCAATGTAGGATCAGAAAATGTATATTTTTTTGGATAATAGCTAGAGAATTTTCTAGTACCAATATGATTTGGAAACTTGAGAATGTGTCTATGTTGAACACAATTTTGTTTGTTGCCTAGTATTGGAGAATTTTCTTTTACTATGGCACATCCAGTTCATTAGCCAATCTGATATACATTAACTCATTATTCTTATTCAATTTGGCACTAAGTAAACCCAATGATAAGTAGTCCACCCTATTTTTATTTATTTTTTATTTTGGAAGTGAGAAATCCTATCAATATCTAACTTTTGTAGATTGACTATATCTCAATATGAAAGCTGGATTCCCTAAGAATATATACCAAATTAATGTAACTAAGCTAGCTAGGTAGGAATTAGGGATGTTATTGGTTATTGGTTCTCACCATCTTGTCTGATAGTTGTCCTCTTGACACATGCTCTTTCATTATACAAATTTTCATTTTTGTGCCAATTACCTATTCTAGAAGTTCAATGAAAAATTTAGCATTGAGATCTCAACTCTAGTTGATGAAAACTCAAGGGATTACTTAAGGGGCATCAAGGGCTTCGATGAGCAAAATATTTTCTCATTATTTCTTCTCATACTCTACCTCATAGAATTTAACCATGTTTAATTTAGTGAATTGACCTTGTCTTGTGATTTGGTCATGATTTAGAGCTTAATTGAATTAATTACTTAATGTTAGATTTTGACATTATTTCAAGTTTTAGGCTATAACTTAAGCTCCAGATATAAAATCAGCTTAATCTATATATGATTAGAAAGCTAAGAGAAAGCTCTATAACTTTCATGTTGAGGCTAGAGCCAAGTTTTGCATATGGAGCCTCAAAATTTACTGTGTAGTTGCCTAGTGTTTTCCATCTAGATTGAACTTGCCACAATGATTAGGTCATAACTGAAGCTTTAAGAGATCAAATGAGGCCAAACCAAAGCCTAAAGGTCCCTAAGGTCTAACCTAATATTTTCAAGCTTTAAACTTAGTGAAACTACATAGTTTTGAAGGTCAACATTAAGGCTGAATTAAACCATCCTTTTTTTACTCTACATAGGAATAGCTTTGTGTTTGGACTTTTTGTAATAGCTTAGGCTCTTTATTTTGGCTAACTTGTTTAGTATTTGTTAGGCTTGTTGCTTTGTTAGTTCAGCCCATTGTGGTTTAGTGAGAGCTATTAAGGAAGGCTTTTTTTCCTCACCATTTAGATTTGATGAGTTTAAAAAATTGAACAATGTTTCTTCTTAAGAGATTCCTCTCCTAGGGTTCTTGTAGAACTTGAAGACTTTTCAAAGATATTAGTTTTTGTGGCATCTAATTTAATCACTTATCACTCTCCTTCTTCCTATCTAGAGTGTGGCATGAATATCATTCTTTTTCTTTTCAATTTTAGTGCTGAATTTCCTGAATTAGGGATAGATCCATAGGCATATCTATGGGAGATCATATCACTGTCTCAAGCTTGACAAGAATTCTATTAGCATTATCACACCTGATAGGATCTCCCTTAGAGATGGCCATGGATCTACCTCCGATTCAGCAATTTCAACACCAAAATTGAAAGAAAAAAAAAAGGATATTCATGCTACACTCTAGAAAGATAGTAGGAAAGTGATAAGTGATGAAGATTGAGGCCACAAAGAAGAAACTCTTCTATAAGTATTCAAATTTTAATAAGAATCCTAAAGGAGCACTTTGCTAAAAAATGAACATTATTCAATTCTCAATCATGAAATCTGAATAGAGAGGGAAACATGTCTCCTATCTTAGCAATATGGCTCAAATATGGGTTAGGTTTCAAGTTTTAAACAAGCCCAACTAAACACCCAAATAAATAACCAAATAACAAGCTAATTAAGTTCAAGACAAGGCTAACCAATCAACCAAAAATCATGCTGGCCAAAACTCTAACAAGGACTGACCAAAACTTGTGGCTGGCTCATAGCCCAAAAATAACATAAAGCCAAGTCTTAATTCACCCAGACAAATAAAGGAAATAAACAGGTTAAATAGCCTCAAAACAAAGCCATAACAAGGTCAAAGTTAACCCAAGGTACAATACAAAATAAAAGCCCAAAAATATGTAGAAAAACAAAACAACAAGTGATGGTTTGGCTGCCCAATTCTAGTCAGCTACAAGGCTTCCAAAGTGGCTATTATTCAACCTTTCAAATCGTTAGCTAGCCTCAAAGCAAATAACCTTTAAACCTCTAAGCCTAAGCCCCTTTAGTGCACTCCAAAATGCATGGCAAAGTTCTTAGATTGCTTCTTCCATCTTTTTGGCCCTTGCCCTTATCACGGGTCCACTTGGCACTTGCAAAATTTCTTCATGATCCTTAAGTTGGTCCTCCATGTTCTCATCAATACCTCTTAAATTCTAACAATGTATGCCATTAGAAAGTATTCTTCATTTAAAAAATTTTAATTTTTCTCAATTCAAGTGGTTGGCAACTAGACATTATCTATTGAACTTGAATTAAGCAGACACACACATATATGTAAGATTTACAATTACATGGATAAAAAAAAAGATCTATTCACACATGTATGTGTTCTTATACTTTGTTCTTTTAGTTTAAGAGGAAGGAAATTTTTTTTTTTTACCTATGTCACTTCCACTTTGGCTTAGCTACTAGTTTTGCTTTAATTTGTTAGACAAATTGTTGGATAATGTGATTGTTTCTAAGTTGGGTTTATCTAGAGAGATAGAGCCATAAATGGTAACAAGAGACTTTATTTTTTTTTGTCTTTCCTCTACTTTCTATGAAGATGACATGAACTGTTGAAAATAGCTATTCTCTTGCATCGATCACTGATTTGTCTTTATACCAAAAAAACTAAAAACATATTGCTAAAAAAAAAAAGAAAAATGGACAAATATTTGATTTAGAAAAATACTGCTTCATCATTACAAAAAATAAGGTATTTAGTGGCCTTTTTTTACATTTAATGGTGGTTATAATCGCCACTAACAACCTTTGCAGAGATTGTTAAAATAGCCATAGATACATGGACCAGTAAAGGTTTAGCAGTAGTTTCAAACAACCATCAAAACTGTACACTTAGCAATTGTTATTTCAGTATTTAGTGGCATTTTTTTTTTCAAATTCACTTTGACCCCATCACATAAATAGAAAGATTTTTGGTGGGTTTAGTGGCGGTTTATGCTTTTTATTAAAAAAATTCTATTTTTAGCATTGATTTCTTATACATCTAGTTGAAGTTTCTTGCAAATTTGTTTTTGTTGTGGTTTTTTTCTTTATTTTAAATAATCAATTTTTCACAGTGGTTTTTCATGCATTTGATGGCAATTTTCACATAATTTAATCCCGGGTTCAATTTTTTCCATACTAACCTACTAGAAGAATAATTTACAATATATTCATATATTCTAATACAAAATAGACTAAATTAATATTTCATATTAATAAAAAGAATTTAAACATTTTTTATCAAATATTAGAATTCATGAATTTAAACATAATTAGATAACAATCCAAAAATTCACTGATTTAACAAACAAAATTTTAGTTCAATTCTATGTTCTCAAAACACAGTTCATTTCTATGGTGGTAGTGCATCGTGACTGGCAAAGGGTACTTACCATTCTCACTAGCCTGCAAATCTAGCCTTATATTTATTGCTTGTAGGTCTTTATAAGCATTAAGATGATCTTTCATCTTCCCTTGTTCATTGAGCAAAGTATAAATCACACTGTCACACACTTCTCTGCCAATATACCCTAAGATCTTTTTCCTCCTTCTTTCACCTCAAGAACCTTTCCAAATATGATATCAATATTTTATATATATTACACATATTTTATATCCCTTTATACTTAGTCCTTCATCATATTTATGTGCTTGCTTGGACACTTGAGATTGGTTTTGTGGTTTGCTAAGTTTTTGTACTTAATTGAATTTATTTGGTAAATTTACACTATTTCATACTATTTTAGATTTTTAGCATATCCTAAGTTTTGGACCATAGCTTTGGTTGATTCTTATGTCCTTGGAAAGCTGAGAGAAAGGGATAAAAATTTCATGTGGAGCCTAGGGCCTAGTTCAGCTATGTAGGAGGTCAAATACAGCCTAGAAGTTGAAACAGAGTGTAGTGTTGTGACCTAGAACTAGTTGTATTATTTTCAACATAAGTGGAGCTTCAACCATCATTTTGCTACAACTTAAGCCCACAAGATAGCTAAGATCCAAACCTACAACTTTCATGAAGGGCTTGAGGAAAAACTACTTTATTTTGAATTAATTACATGGCTATAGTCTTAAGTGTTTGAATCTATTACTGGTTGGCCTGCTCTAAAAAGTTATCTTAGTTTTTAGCCCATAACTTAAGTTAGGAACCAAGTTTTTAGCAAGGTTAAGGCCATTGTAAATCTAAGTGATGGACCTATATTTCATATAAAGAGAGTCACATCCAATTAAGCCTCTTTCCAACCCTAATAAGTAACCCAATCAGGAGGCAATGCATTACACCTATAGATAGTTAGCTGAGCCTTTATTGTAACAAATTTTAGATCATTGTCTATATTGTCTCTAATTTTAGTAGGAAATGAGCTCTACTAGGGCAAGACCTCAACCCTAATTAGATTTTCTTTTTTCTTTTTATTGCACTTTTTATTTTTGTATTAATGTATAGCTCAACTTTTATCTCAATATAAAGGAATTTTTGCACTAATGCCGTAGTTGATTGTGAAACTTGCTCTTAATTCTAATTTATTCCCAATTTGATTCTCTTAATTCTCTAGTATATTACCTATAATTGCTATGGATGATTGATTAAGGTGACCACTTAATCAATTATTATGATTTAATGCTACCTAAATTTTCATAGACAATTTCATTGTTTGTGGCTATTTGGTTATGGGGTAGCAATAGGGTGTTGATTTGCTATTGGGGTGAATTGATTCTCCCAGAAAATTGAAGGTGATTAGTTGGTTTGTTTCTAGGGTGAATTAATTAATTAAACTTGATATTTTCAAAATATAAAGTTATTGATAAATTGGATAATGTGTTGGGCTTGATCTAATTTAGCAATAAAAATCAATTAGGTGTTGGGTTTGGTTAGCTAGTTTAGTAGGAAATTACCAAGGATTAATGAGGTTCTAGGCTTGATTGATTTCTTGGCCAAAGGATCAAATTGGGAATGAAACATTAGTGTAAAAGATCAATCAATAAATTAGTTGCAAGAGTCCTTTAGATTGAGCTTGCCTACATTTGAATTCCATTTGTTTGTGATTCTATTTTATTATGCACTTGAACTATTTGCTTTAATTCTTGTTTCTAATTAGATAACCAACCTCCCATTTTATAATGTAACACATAGAAAATAGATTACTAGTCTCTATAGACATGACCTAGACTTACCTTAGCTACTAGATTAGTTAATTCAGTACTATTTTTGGTTAGTTTTAACAATTGTGAAAGACATCAATATTTTCTAATTGTTCTAAAATTTCAAAACCAAAAAATATTTTTTATGAGCCTTTCAACTCTGTGTTTCCATTGAATCAAGAGTTATTAGACCTAAATCTATGATAAGCATCTAGAAAGTGATGATGACACCTAAGGCACCAATTTTTACTGTAAGGAAGACGTTAAATTTCAAAGTCAAAGTTACAAACTAGGCAAGCAAAGCTGGTATGAGTATTCCACCTAGAGAACTTTCAAAGTCTAGGAAAGCCACTAATTATCCACATTAAAGCTATGCACATTTTGAACATTTTATGTATTGATGCATCATATATTTTCACACTATCATCCCATAACTCTTGCAATTCTTGGATAAAAGCTTAGAAGTAGACATCTAGTAATTTCACATTTGCTTTACTGGAATAATCATTAAAAAGACAAAGGAGATCAGCTTCATACACATCCAAGGAAGTAAGTTGTAAGGGATTAAAATAACTATCCATATGCTATAATTGGTACTTAAATTCCCATAAAGGTTGAAACCATCACAAGCTAGGGCAAGTCACACAATTTGAAGGTCAGAAGAAAATTTTGGGTATAATGAATCAAACATCTTTCATGCTTCAAAACCTTTTTGATGTCTCATTAAACCATCCTTATTACTCTTTATAGCACAACACTTCATGTGCTAATGTAGGAACTTTGTAGAAGTTTTCTTCCTTTTCTTTCTACTATTAGATGCATATCTTCAATTCCTTAATCTTTGGTTTCCATCTAGAGGTATGGCATCTTTTGCATTCTTCTGTATCTACATCCTCTGCATAATAAAGCATGCGATCATTTGGAAATGCATGTATCTTTGTGTATTTGAGACCGACCTTGCTGATTAATTTCTTAGTCTTATAGAAAGATTCAAAGATCTTTACATGAGCAAATGCATCATGCAATAACTCTAATATCATGGACATTATTTTATTAGTAATCCAATAAAATCATTTGATTTGATAGAGTTTGAATATAAAAGAGTTTTTAATACTAGAGCACCCGTCATACAATTCCTGATTTCTGTCTCTGACTAAATCATAAAATTCTCTAGTTTATTCACTCAGACCCTCATTTAGATTAAACTCCTCATCTTCAGCCATTGGTTCTAGTAGTGTGTAAGGTTTACTCAAATGGTGTCTATAGAGCCCAAAACCATTATTTATCATGTTTTTAATTGAATTTTTGCTAGACTATGATATAGATGGTTCATTGGCATGGTACTCGCTATTTGAATTATTTATAATACTTAATTCCCCATGCCAAATCCACTTTGTGTATCCAATAGGAAATTGTTTCATTATCAAGCATTTATACACTTTATTTCTAGCTAATCATTGTCTAAATATACAATTAGAACAAGGATATTTTATTCTCCCTTCCATGGATCGATTTGCTATTGCAAAATCCCAAAATTCCTCTAAACCTCTAGCATATTGAGTTGTGTTTTGAGGCAAAGAAATCCAAGATTTGTCCATTACCATGGCTAGTATACTACCTACCTAACAATGAAAATTATACATCACAAATTGTGTCAAAAATGCAACAACTTAGGTAAGATAGAAAATCTCACACTTGGGTGTAAATAATAGTTGTAAATCAATATGTGCCTTTAGAAAATTATACATAACAAATCATGCAAACATTGGCATGGACTTCAAAGTAATATTCATTCTTTTAGGATTGACGATTGCAACTTATAGGTTTATGAACCATGGTGACTCATTCTCAAGAGAGAAGGTCAAGGAAGTCGAAAGAAAAATAAAGCACCTTGAAGGCATTCAATGAAAACTATCATGATACAATTCTCATCATCATAAATAATGTTCTTCTTAACTTTTCTTATTTCTATTGACTCCTTCAATAGTTCCAAAATAATGATCTAATTCAAACATGCAAATGTCTCACATTAAATTTATAATGTCCTAATATGACGTGAAGCTCACATCACTCTCACACTGAATGTAAATGTGAGATAATTATGTGTAACACTAATTTTTTTTATGTATCAAATATCAAAAGGATCTATAATTGGGTTGAAAACTTTTGTTATAGCTTTTGTAACATTTTTGTGTTGATTTTCAATAAACTTTTTCTAATGATAAGGCTAGCATAAGCATCATGCAATAAAAGGAATTTTAAAATTAAAAAAGGGAATAACTTTTGAATTTAAATTTCTATCAGTTCAAATGTTGTTTATTGATAAGGAAAAAATAATGCTAATATAAGCCAAATAATCAGATTTGCAAGAAATTTACTACTTCTTAAGAAGGTATCATCTGACACATGCTTGTGAGATTCACTGAATACCTTTTCTATGGATAGATATTGCATAAAATTATACATATGGTCATGTAAAATTTTTACTTCACCCAATATCAATCCATGAAATGTTTTTTAGCCCTACACACACAATGGAGATAACTAACATAAGTTATATAAACAAAAGAAAAACAAAGGGAGGCAAGCAAAGCTAAAAGGAATGTATTGATTTAAGACCACTAAAAACCCCCCTTTAAAACTAGTTATAGTTGTTTATATGAATTCTCCTAGCATTTAATCTTTTCTACAACAACTTTCATAGGAATTATGGTAATCACATTTTCTTGTCACTAATAAAGATAGCAATTAAGAAGACTATAAATAAAAAGAAGATCAAGTGTTTCATGAACCTTGATGGAACACTTAATTGATCTTAGATACTTTTGGTCATAAATCTTAGAACTGTTTGGAACTTAGTATCTTACTTTAGCTATTTCGTCAGGTGTAAGGGCACCTTTTATGTCCTACTTTTTGCTAGTATTAGTAAGGATGCTTCAGATAGCCTCTATCATATGAAAGCCAATACTTCTTCTAAGTGGTATTGTAAGAAAAGCAAATTTTTTCTACTCAGTTTGAAAAAAACCATCAAAAGGAAGGAATATAAATGCCTAGTCATAAGCCCAAGTGTCATATAATAGTAAGACTAAGTAAATGCTTGCCTACTTAGTCATAAAACCTATGATATGGATAAGGCCACATTGCGTGTGTATGCGCGCGTGATATAGCCTAATATGTAAACCATGAACTAAAAAATCAAAAATTCAATCAAAAGGCAAGTCTACATAGAAGCCACTCACAAGTTTCCTTCATTGATAGGGAATTACTGGTACCATAGCATGTATAAGAAACATATACTTGAGGCCTACAAAATTGCTACGGACCCTTTTTTCAACATTATCAATGTAGACTCTTTTCAACCTTTTTTTACTATGTATCTAATTGATATGAAGTAACACCATGTGTTCAAGACAAGCTTAAGACATCTCATATTATATGCTTTGTTCATATTGACAAAGAAATTAATAGTATCATATTATGTACTAGAAACATTTAATTAAGGCACAAAAATTGTTGGCACATTTATAACATAATAAAAGCCAGATCTTGTAAAGTGCTTTGGTTATGTATCTTCCTGTCATATATCTAACCAACATAATAAAAGCTTTCTAATTTCTATGCATATGATGTACAATTAAATAATTTCTCTTATAGCTTGTCCTACACATCAGTTAGCATTACACAAAAACCATTGGTCTTGACTTAGAGAACTCATTTCAATTTTCTTCAACATAAGTTGCAAGGTTGCCATTAGAAATCATCTAGTTCTTGAGTTTACATTCTCTTCAAGGTTCTTTAGTAGCAAAAAAAAAAAGGGACAAAGGAAATAATGTGTAAATGAATGCTCTTTGGTGAGTTTTCCATGTATATAGAAGAAATGACTTCAATATCTAATTTGGAAATAGCAATCAATAGAATTATAATAAACACTTGGAAAAGATATCAATTCCTGATAAACTAGATTCCTTAGTTGGAAGTATTTATTGATCAGGGCCACAATGATATTTAGAAAAATAAGTGAAAATTCTTTGAATCCATTTTGGTCTAAAAAGACAATGAATGACTAATCCACTAATTGTATGTCCAAAATATGGCCTTTAGTCTCTGCTCAAATGCATATAGTATCCTCTAGTTATAGGACATATTGGGACTAAGAATAAAAAAACATTAAAGATCCAAACTTTTTATCACATCTGGCCATATGAAAATATTATAAAATGCACCAAAAAAATTACAAAAGATAACCTACAAAGCCAAAAATAGAAGTGAGAAATTTACTAGTTGTAGTGTTTAGTGTTATTCAAATATTCTATAAGGAATTAGGCACTTAGAATGAGAAATTGACAAGGGAGTGACATAACCACCAGATTAGAAAATGGTGGAACAAAATCAAGTCAATAATTAATTTTTATGTACTACTACAAAAATGTTCAACAAGATGATTTAAATACAACAAAAATCTATAAACCTAAAAACCAAATCATCAATCAATCGATTTCAAACCAAATTGAATAAATCTTCATTAAAAAAACAAATCACTTAATTACCTTGGATTAGAAAATGGAAGAACAAAATCAACAGCACTTTGAGACATGAAGAAGCCAAATAAACAATGATCTTCTCAATTGATCTGAAGAATCGAAACATAGCACTTTTTAAAAATATCTTGGTTCATGAAACAATGAAGGGGGAAAGACACAAGAATTAAGGGTTTAGGAAAGACCAAGAGATCTGAGAAAGCTTTAGGACAAAGGAACAAATTAAGGGTTTTGTTCATGGCAACAATGAGGACATAACACATAATTCGTGTGTAGGTGAAAAAAAATTGTTTTCAAGTTTTTAGGGGTGCTTTGGCATAATCGTAATTAAGTAACCACCTCTAAAAATTGTTTTCCAAAAGCATATGATGAAATAGCTTAATGGTTGACTTAAGTGTCTTTAGAGGAGGTTTAGATGAACTATCCTATATGAACCACCACTAATGACCAGGTTTGTAGTAGTGCATTAAAAAGAAAACAAAGCAAAACCTTTACAGAGATAGAAATGATTATTGATATGAGTATAAAATTGCTTCATTAGTTTGTAAAATTTTCTTATTTCTATCAATCAACAAATTAAATATGGTAACATCAAAAATTGCGATAATGTCATATATAATTGTGATGAGATATGTACTAAATTTTAGCAGATAATTACATCTTTTAAATCACATATCTCTTGATTGAAGGAAAAAGATATCATCTTTTAATTGTACATAATGTTTTTGTTTAAAGCATTGTCATGTGGGATAGTGATCAATGATTCCAATAATTGAAGAATCAGAAAGTAGGGACAAATAGAAAGAGAAGATATGAAGGAATCTTTGCAAATTTTGTGGGGCTAATGTGGATTGCAAAGCATTTGCTCAATTGTATCTTAGTTTTTCGCATGCTCTAAGTTTATTCTATGGAATAGCATATATGTCTCTTTGTTCATCAACATGTTTGACATTCCTACGTCCAAAGGTTATTAATTAACATCTTTGGCATTCCTACATACAACTTTATGGCTCTAATTAAGTACAATGATATTGAAACCATAAGAAGTTTATGTGTGGTTCATATGTGAAAGGATAGGAATATGTTGGAACCTATTCGTTGGTTTAGCATCATATATATTAGACAAGTAATTATATATTGTGTAGATCCATAATAAAGTTCTTATCGCTAGTTCTTGTAGGTTGGTCAGCAAAGTAAATGTACCACCTATTATGGGTGATTTTTGATTTTACGAAATGGGTTGGCAAAGGCCCAATGACAGACCAAGTCCAAGAGAGAAAAGAGCCAAGCTCACTAAACCACTATCTATGTAGACATAAAATGAGATAGAAGTCCCAACTTGCTAAGCGATGAGACTCAGCTTGCATAGCCAACAACTCGCTATACATGAACTCGCACTACAAAAGGTGAGCTTGTGAAGTTTGTCCCTGCTAATCGAAGGCTAGCAGTGACCCAGAGTCTCAGCTTGTGAACGTGACATCTTGCTTAGTAAAAAAGCTCATTACGGGAAAATCATGAGGCAACAACCCTCTCAGACTTGATTTGTGGGACTAGCCTACAAGATGCAACATCATGGGCCCACCCACAGAAAGCAAACTCTAGAAGTCAGCCACCAGTCTATAGAAGCCATTTTGCGATAGCCTAAGCTATCTTATACATTTATTTTGATGCAACAGAAATATAAATTGTGTAATTACAATTATAACCTCCCCATCCTCTATAAATAAGAGGAAGGAGATCCTTGTAAGAGAGGCAAAGTCTGGACAAAGATACTGTAACTCTACTAAAATTTCTCCAGATTAATAAAAAGATATTGTGGACATAGGGATCAATGCCACTTGCTTTTAGTCAAACCACGTTAAAAATATTGTGTTTTTGTCACTCTTCCTCTCCATTCCTTCGTTCTTCATCTTGATCAACTGGAAACAGTTTGAGTCCTAGAAAAACCTCTCAGGTTGGTTAGATTTTGGCAGAATCGAAATCCACTATCAACATTTCGACACCATCTATGGGGACTCATCTATTCTAGTTAATTTTTGGTGTTTTTGTTGATTTTCTATACAACTACAATGGTTAGAGGAAGGACCACCAGGGCTTCAAATGTGTTGGTTGACCCCCCCCCAAAAGGTCATATGTCAACAATCGACTCCTCCATAACTCTTATCATAGGTGTTGCAGCTGGCTTGCCTCTAGCTAGCCCTTTTCAACCTACTGCTATTGTTAAAGGCATTAGTGAAGTGCAAGCCTAGCTTCATCGTCAAGAAAAACTAGAGAATATGATGGGACAATTGACTAAAGCAGTTACCACGCTAGCACAAGTGCAAGCTTAGAGTGTGCAAAGGCAGGCTAGAGCTACTACACCTGGAAATGTTCCCCAATAGTGGCAAATTGGATGTTCAAGTAGAGCCAATTAGTCTTCAAGTCACTGCTCGCAAGAACAAACTCTAGGCCGCTATTCTTATGATCAGGTGAGTTAAAGGAATCAACAATCTTCCAGCTAGCGATCTGGGACATAAGACCCACTGCTGGAAGAGTTGTATTAAAAGATGAACCAATTGGAAGAATGTCTGAATGATCGAGCTCACTTTGAGGACAGGTTGCCATTCTCCATAGAGATCGAGATTTTGCCCCTCCCTCTCAAGCTCAAAGTCCCCATGATTCCACTGTACAACAAAGACACTAATCCTTATGACCATCTAGACATATTCAATGTTTAGATAGATTTCACACAGTTAATCCTTTGGTCAAATGCTGAGTTTTCCTAGCTACACTAGGAGGTATACCTCGAGCTTGGTTCAGAAGCCTTCCTACTTGCTCAATATACAGCTAGGAAGAGTGTCAACAGAAGTTCATTAGCTAGTACCAAGCATTGAAGAGGTAGCTTGTGCCCCCTGCCACCTTCTGATGATCTTCTAGAGTAAGCATGAGTTACTAAAGGATTACATTGCCAAGTTTAGACTTGAAGCTAACGCAGTGGAGAATCCATCTGAAGAAACCATTTTTGGCAACAATCTCAGTGTATTGATAGTGGAATCTAGTTCTGCCAAATTCTAGTCAACAGAGATAAGTTCTTGAATCCCAAACTACTTTTTGGTCGATGGAATGGAAGGAGAAGAAGGTATAAAGGAAGAATGACAATAACAGACAGTATTTTTAATGTGGTTCAGCTAAAATCAGGCAGTATTAGTTCCTACGTCCATGGTAGCACTCTATTGATTTTTAGAAATTTTTACAAAGTTTCAGTATATATATTTCAGCCTTCTTAGCCTAGATCCTCCCCTTTCTATTTATAGAAGGTAGAAGGTTACAATTATAATTCTACATGCTATAAATAATTTACATCAAATATTAAATGTATAAGGCAATTTAATCTTTTGCAAATCAGCTCTTGCAAGTGGCTTTTTGTAGGTGGGGCCTCTTGTCTGCTTGGGTTAAGAGTTGACGTAAGCTTGTCTGGTGCTCTATCTTACTAAGTCTTCTCCATCTTATTGAGCCTTTGGCTGGGCAATGTGCCTATCCTCATGAGTTGAGATGCTAGGCTCGGGGTCGCTGCTAGCCTTCATTTGGTGAAACCGACCTTGCTCTTGGTGAGGTGAGCTTTAGCAGGGCAGCTCACTTCTTAAAGAGTTGAGCTTTTCTAATAGTTTCCACTAGGCTTTTGCCTACCTATTATACAAGATTAGATTTTACGTATAACATCATGGGACTCTACAAAGATGAAAAGTTGAACAGAAGGCTATACAAGTCCCCGATGAAGGATTTGATCGAGTTTTATGAACAAGCTACCAAGTAGATCAAGTGGGAAGAAATCTTTAACTCAAAAAAGTCTGACTAGAAAGACGAGGCAAACTACTCCACTCAAAGTAAGAAGAGGAGCGATCAAAGTCAAAAGGCCAACCCCGTATCCAGCTTATAAAGAAAGTGAGAGCCAGAGCAACCTTAGCGCCCAGGTCACCATGATCACTACAGCATCCTATCAGACACTTTTTATAAGATTTTTGCCACAGAAAAAGGGAGAGAAGACTTCAGGACCCCCAATCCCTTGAGGACTCCTCATGGGAGTAGAAAGACTAACAAATTTTATGCCTACCACAATGAGGTTGGGCACAATAGTTCAGATTGCCAAGCCCTCAGAGATGCGATTGAAGATCCAATCTAGAGAGGTTGCCTCAAAGAAAACATGCTGTGACCTATAAGGCAGTAGCCCTCTTAGCCTCAATGAGATCCTGATCAAGGGTAGACAGCTGTAGTGAGAACTATATTTTAGTCTTATAATGAAGCATGTAGAAATAGCCTAAATTTTGATGTATATAGTCTTTGAGTGAATTCTTAGCAAATATTAGTTCGGAAGTTAGCCCCCGAGATGTGAGCTCCCCCGTTAGCTTATAACTATATCCTTTTAAGTTTTGATTTAAATTTTTATCACATTAGAATGACCTACTTCTCAGCACTATCCTAATACGACCAAGTATGCATGCAACCTCTAGCTTGTGCACATGACCAACTTTCTTAGGAACCATATGCATGCAACCTCGCCATGCACATGACCAACTTCCTCAAGCACTATGTGCATGCGACCTCGTTTTGCATATGAACAACTTTCTTAGGCATCATATGCATTCAATCTCTAGCTTGTGCACATGACCAACTTTCTTAGGCACCATGTGCACATAGCCTTCTACAACTTGTGCATATGACCAACTTTCTCAGGCACCTTATGCACGGTACCTTGCCATGCACATGACCAACTTTCTTAGGCACCATGTGCATGCGACCTCGCTATGCATACAACCAACTTTCTTAGGCATCATATGCATGCAATCTTCAGCTCGTGCACATGATCAACTTTCTTAAGCACCATGTGCATGTAGCCTTTTACAACATGTGCATACAACTAACTTTCTCAGGCACCGTGTGCATGCCTTCTCCTTCATATGACCAACTTGCTTAAGCACCATGTGTACGTGACCTAATACTCATAGCTTTCATGCAATTGATCATTTGCAGCTCACATGTGACATACTACTAGGTGCAACTCTCATACAACCTACTCATATACTACTCATTACCAAGGCACCTTGATGCTTAGCTCATTACTCACCGAGAAACATGGCTGATTGGTTATTCAAATACTTTACTATGATTTGTAGAAATTCATACTATCATCTGTGATGTGCAGAACATTCAAACACAGTACAACATGCAAGAGTCGTGAAGGAAATTTTCATTCATTAAAAGCCTCAACGAGGTACATTTTACATCAAAAAAGGTCAAAATACAAATACAAAACAAAAGAACCCTACGACTATTACATTATGAGAAGAAAATTGGCTTCATGGAAACAAACCCCAACTAGCATCAATAGGAGGATCGACCAGCACATGAGCTCCTTAGTGTTCTTCCACAGCTAACAGCTTCTTTCCTGACTCACCCCTTCCACTGGGACTAAGAAGCCAAGGGACATGGCTAGAAAGGCAAAACCTCATAGCATCACCAGGAGGAAATAATGCAAGACTCGCTCAAGACTTCTTAATAGCCAACAAAAGAGGCTGTTCATGGGAGTCATGTGCAGTAGACCATTCACGGCTTGTGATCTTGTGCAGTAGAACATGCATGTCTCAAGGTGCTTCATTGGAAGCAAAATTACCAAAACTATAAGGGGCTTATCTGAAGCTCCCATCAGTTCACTCAATAGCTAAAAAAGGAGGAACTCCCATGCTTTAAATAGACTGGCCTAGTCTCACTGAAGAGTCCAAGAGAAACTCCTGGTGACTCTCATTAAATGCTTCAGAAGAAAACAAGGTAGATGCATTCATGACAGTGAGAAACATATAGCATGAGGTATGGCCTGGATCAGATGAAATGACAGGTTGAATAAAGACTTTGACTGCATAGTAATCCATGAAGAAGGCCCTTTGCCAGTGAAACTATTCAACTTCCAGCCCATGAAACGAGCTGAGAATTAGGGGGCTTATATTATTGGTGATTTCCAATTATGCGAAATAGGCTAGCAAAAGCCCGGTGATAGACCAAGTCCAAGAGACAAAAGAGACAAGCTCACTAAACTGTTGTCTACACAAACATAAAATGAGGCAAAAGTGCCAACTCACTAAAGGACAAGACCCAGCTCGCATAGCCATCAACTTTCTATACACAAGCTCGCACTACCAAAGGTGAGCTCGTGAAGTTCATCCTCGTTGATCGAAGGCTAGCAGTGACCCAGGGTCCTAGCTCATGAACGTGACATTCCACTAAGCAAAAGAGCTCATTAAGGGAAAACCACAAGCTAGCAAACCTCTCAAACTTAGTTTGTGGGACCAGCCTACAAGACGTAACATCATGGGCCCACCCATAGAAAGCAAACTCCAGAAGTCAACCACCAGTCTACAAAAGCCATTTTGTAAAAATCTAGATTGTCTTGTGCATTTATTTTGATGTAACAGAAATAGAAATTATATAATTACAATTGTAACCTCCCCATCCTCTATAAATAAGAAAAGGGAGATCCCTATAAGAAAGGTGAAGCCTCGATATAGATATTGTAACTCCATTAAAATTTCTCCAAATTAATAAAAAGATACTATAGATGTAGGGACCGGTACCACCAAGTTTTGGCCGAACCACATTAAAAATATTGTGTATTTGCCACTCTTCCTCTCCATTCCTTCATTCTTCATCTCGATCAACCAAAAATAGTTTGAGTCCCAGAAGAACCTCTTAGGTTGGCTGGATTTTGGTAGAATCAAAATCCACCATCAACACCACCACACCTTATCTCTCAAGTTAATCTACTAGCTATATTTTTGCTTTGAACTTTGGCATTAGACTTCTTTGAACTTAATAACTTATTGTTTATTTTATTCTACTTGATGACTAATTTTTTATTTTATATTATTAAAAAATGTTAAGACCTACAAGTTTAAAGCTTTGTTGCTGTGAACAAGATTAATCATCATAAAAAATCCCAAGTTACAATGACAGCAACTCTTGTAACAAAATGGAAACTTTCAATGATGACCAACATTTGTTGTCACAAAAACTATAACATCCCTAAAATCCAAATAAAAGTAATAAGTTTGATAAATACTTTTGAATATTCTAAGCTATCTTGTTCCCCGCACCATCCCATGATCTTTAATACTTTACAAAAATTTAACTTAGCTGCATTAAGATGAAAATAGTTCAGAATAATGATAGCACGTAGATAAAACCAATATGATTTGGGTTGAGGCCAAATATATAGCTTAAAATATAATATGTATTTCATATATGTATTTAGAATAGTATCAGACTTAAAAGGAAGATGGGCCACTTGATTGAAGCAACAATATATATATATATATATATGTATATATGAAGTAGGCCTTTCTAAGAGGTGCAATTCGGCACCCCAATGGGAGAATGGTGTTGTGGGCACTCTCCCCTTAATCAAGGGAGCCTACTTTCACAAAGATTCTTAAACAAATTTATGTGGATAAGGCCAATCCAAAAAAAAAAAAAAGGTCAATGTATGTGAAGCAAAAGTCATGCATATAAAGTTTATAAGCAAAAACTTAAATCAAATCCACTAATTTTTGGTTAAGTGGTTCGGTCATATAAAGGCAAAAACATGAAGAAAATTTTAGCTTGTCTCTACACTTGGTAGCTTTAGCCCTTAGGGGGAAAGGTAGGAAGAGTAGCTCAAAAATATAAGGTAGGTACTTGGTTCTATGGTAGGATAGGCACAAAAATGAGGTTGCATGTCATTGCCTTAAGAAAGCATGATTAAGTGCTATATGAATAAAATCCATGTTTTGATTGCTAAAAATTCAAGAAATGTGCTAGTGCATGTTTCAACCTCCTTAGGGTAATATAGGAAGAACAATTTGTTTCCCTTCCTTGTGTACAGGTTTTAGCCTCTCTAGAATATAGTAGCAAAATTCAAACTAAAAGCCATAAATGGAAGTCAAGATAACATGATGTATGAAAATGATGTTGTTATCCTTTCTATCATATCTTCTTTAGTTTTGATGTTGAAAAATAATTTTACTTAATGTCACGATCTAACTATGTACTTTAAGTGTTTGTTCATTTTGTAGATGCAAGTTGATCAAGTGATATTCAAGATATCAAGAAATCTAACACTAATCTTAGTTTTTATTGGTTTTTTTAGGATCTTTTGTAAATGAGTTCTAATTAGTTTTGATCTAAATAAATTTCTAAAACTAGCTAAACTAAGGTAGAAATGAATCAAATGAAATAAGAATGACACAAATATTTTCTAACTATATTTTGAAATGGCTTTTCACAACTTGAAATTTTGTAAAAACTATTTTATTGTGTAAATTGATTCACAAATTGATCTATACTAAAAAAACTTATGAAATTTACTTGAATCGATTAGGTAATCTATTCATGAAGAAAAGTTTTTGAAAATGCTTTTACCAAAACATTAGAAAATAGTCTAAATTTATTAGGCAATCAATTCATGATCTTTTTACATAAAAGGGTAAATTGATTCATACATCAATTCAGTCATGAACTTCTTCATGATCTTCATAAGCTAAATGATTCACTAATAAATTAATTAGTTGGTAACTAGTACGAATCAATTTACAACTTAAAAGTTAGTTATTTTTTAAAAGTTGGTTACAACATCCATAAATACCCTTTCACTCTCATTTCAAAACGTAACTTCATATCAGTACTCCATTACTTTGAGCTCAAAATGGAGAGAATTTTTTAGCTTCATTTGATTTAATTCTACCTCTCCAAAACACATTTGATCAATAATCTTGGATCAAATTTGTGAAGAACACAACTAGTTAATTTAGATTTTCATCTCAAGTGTTGGTATTGTATACCTAACTTTTCATTCTTGCTTTCAATTTTGCAATTTCTAGGTTGATAGAAGTCTGAGATACAAGGAAGAGGTTAATCTTCTCTTACATCTTCTTTAGTTGTAAGGTTGATTACAATTAGTTGAAGGTATAATGTCAATTGTATCTATAGGTTAGCAAGAGCCTAGTTAAAGTCTTGTGTAAGAATTGGTGTTGCCCAATCAATTTCTATGTGTTATAGGTAAAAATCAGCTTCAAGGAACAAGCCAATGAGGGCCCAAGCAAATGCCAAAAATTGTCCAACTTGCTATAGACGTCCACTGGACATCACCTCACACGTCGCTAAAAGGTAATGTAGTGAAAACACGAGAAGCTCGCTTAGTCAAACGACCATACCATTCGAGCTCGCAGTAGTATCAAGCTCGCTAAACGAGCTCCAATAACAACCCCCAAAGCAGAGAATCTCTGTTTGGAAAGGCAAACACCTCACTCAACCATAAGCTTGATAAAGCCAAGTGCTAGATACACTTATGCTAGCCTATAGCTAACAAGAGGGCCTAACCTGCAAAAAGTAGCTTGTAACAGTCAGATTACAGGATTCCCTCTATCTTTTACATTTATTTCTTGATGTAACAGAACTGTTGCTTGTAATCATTGCATGTAACCCCTCCTTCCTCTATAAATAGGAACTTATTGATAGAAGAAGGAGAGGTCGGAAAAGAACAGTAAGCAGACACTTTGTAATCACTTTCCAGGATAATAAAACTCTACCATGGACGTAAAGTCTAATATCGCTTGGATTTAGCTAAACCACATTAAAAACACTACCCTGTTCCATCCTTCTTCCTCTCCCTTCACACTCGGGCTTCAGAAGATAGCTTTGGGTCCAAGAATTCACCTCCGTTGGCTGGAGTTTGAAACTTTTCGTGTGAACCAAATTCCAATGTCAACATTTTGGCACCATCTGTAGGGATCCATCTGCTCTCTGAAGTGCTCCCTGTAACTTTGCAATGGCGAAAAGAAGGACCACAAGAGTTCAAACACTCCAGTTGCACAGCCGACAGGCATTCCCATTGTCAAAGTTCACCACCAGCAAAATAACTCCCCTAGAACAGGAGAGGTAAAAGCATCTCCCTAACCTTAGCAAGTGCTTGAAGGTATGGTGAAGGAGTTAGCCAAAACTGTGAAAGCACTAGTGCAAGCACAAGCCCAGGGTGCACAAAGGCAAGAAGAAATCATGGCATAACTCCAGTAGCTTTGTAAATAAGCCTAGAAAGAAACTCAAGAAGATCACGATAATCGATGACTGGAAGGCTCACAATGAGTGGAAAGCTCTGCCCTTCAACCTGAAATACAGGATCGAATAATGGAGGAAGTCCTCCAAAGGCTAAAGTAATTAGAAGAGTGCCCACAACCTTAAAGTAATCAACCTTGGTACAAGGAAAATTCACCATTTTTTGTAGAGATCAAAATGCAACCCCTCCCACAGAAACTCAAAGTGCTTGCGATCCCACTGTATGATGGGAATTACGACCCAAGTGACCATTTGGATGTATTTAATATCCAAATGGACCTTTAAAAAACTAACCCTCTAGTGAAATGCCTTACCTTCTCGGCCACATTAGGAGGAATACCTTGGGAATGGTTTAGAAACCTCCCAGCTCACAGCTTCAATAGTTGGGAAGAATGCTAAAGAAAATTTGTTGATCAATATCAGGCACTGAAAATGTAGCTCATGCCACCTTGCCACCTCTCAATGTTCTTTCAACATAAGAGTGAATCGCTAAAAGATTATACAACCAGATTTAGGCATGAAGCTAACTCCATGGAAAATCCATCAAAGGAAAGCATCTTAATAGTGATTTCAGTGGGACTTCGCAAAGATGAAAAGCTATACAAAAGCCTTTATAAATCCCCGGCTCGAGACCTTGTCGAATTTTATGAGTGAGCTACTAAGCAAATAAGATAGGAAGAAACTTTCGGGGCTGAAGATCCTAAGCAAAAGGCAAACACCAATGGCCCCACTGTAAGCAAAAAGAGGGGTGACGAGAGTCGCAATCATGACCCCACTTCTCAGCTTGTGAAAAAGGTAAAACCTTAGCGATCTCGAGGTTAATACAAAAGCTATGCCATCCTTCAGACACACAGGATAGGATCTTTACCGCAGAAAGGCACAATGAAGACTTTGGGAGGCACAGGCCAATGAGAGCCTCCACCAAGTCCAGAGATCCAAGTAGATTCTGTGCTTATCACAACGAGGTCAAACACACCACCTCAGAATATTAGGCACTAAAAGATGTCACAAAAGACCTCATTAGAAGAGGTCGATTACAGGATTATGTGGTAAGGCCACTAGAACAGCAAGCTTAGCAAACCCAGCAAGTCGTTGGACAAGAGCCAAAGCTTTCCATCAGAACCATATTCTAATCCCATAAGATCAACTACGATTTTGAAACCTCTGTATGAATTATCTAGTGAAACACTATTTGAAAAAGAACCACTTTACGTTGAACCTATCGAATTCATGGCCAATTGGCCAAAACTCTGAAATGCTACCCAGCTAGTAATGAGCCAACAAAAACAAAATCGAGGGTGAGACAGCTTAAGAGCCTACCTCGCAACAATAAAAAATGAAAACTCATCTAAGAGTGAGATGGCCCAAGAGCCAACCTCGTGATAATGAAAATGAAATCGAGGGTGAGATGGCCTAATAGCCTACCTCACAACAATAAAAAATGAAAACAAAATCAAGGGTGAGATGGCCTAGGAGCCTAGCTCGTGACAACGAAAACAAAACCAAGGGTGAGATGGCCTAAGAGCCTACCTTGTAACAACAAAAAATGAAAACAAAATCGAGGGTGAGACGGCCTAGGAGCCTACCTTGTGACAACAAAAATGAAATCGAAGGTGAGATGGCCTAAGAGCCTACCTTACAACAATAAAAAATGAAAACTCATTCGAGGGTGAGACAGCCTAATAGCCCACCTCGCAACAACGAAAATGAAACCGAGGTTGAAACGACCTAAAAGCCTACCTTGCAACAACAAAAAATGAAAATAAAATCGAGGGTGAAATGGCTTAAGAACCTACCTCACGATAATGAAAATGAAACTAAAGGTGAGATAGCCTAAGACCCTACCTCACCAAAATGAAAACAAAATTAAGGGTAAGATGGACTAGGAGCCTACCTTAGCAACACACTCAAACCCCATAATGAGTTAATGAGCCCATCACAACAAGAATGCTAGATTAAATTCATTGCAGCTCCCATGTAACTAAGTATCCACAGCCAACATGCAGCCAGAAGATTACAGCTCACATGCGACCTCCCATCAGGCACAACTCTCATGCGACCTGGTTTTTGCTTGCCAAAGGTGATTGAATCATGAAAAATCAAAGAGTTAAAGACATGGCTGATTGGTCAGAAAGATGTTTCATTAATCTAGTAAGATTTACAAATAGTGATGCATAGAGCCTCCTTTACAATGTTCAAGAGCTAAGTAGAAAAGCTCACATATTAAAAAGGCTTCATCCAACAAGGAAAAATTACATCGGGAGATCCAAAGTACAAAGCCAAAAGGCAAAAAGCCTAAAACTACCATTCCGACAAGAAAGCAGAGAGCCAGCTATCAAAAGATAGACTCTCACCAGTAGGAAGACTAGTAACTCCACTCCTATAGTCTTCCCATCCCCAGCCAACGGTTCCTCCTGGACCAGACCCCATGCAATTCAAAAGGGCATCAAGAGCCTAGCTGGGTAGGGCTGGATTCTACGGAAGGACCTGGGGAAGATAATCCAAGATCTGCAGAAGACTCCCTAGGAGCCCACAAGATGAATCCTGTGGAGAAGCCACATGTAATAGACCATCCATGCCTCAAAAACCTTCACTGAAAGCCAAGTTATCAAAAACGTAGGGGGCTCAATAGACTCCTCCATTAAACTCTTCTACAAAGAGGGAAGAAGACCCCTAGTGTATAAAAAGACTAGCCTGGTCCATCGAAAAAATCCAAAAGATATCTGGCTGATCTTAATCAAACCACCCAAAGCAAGCAAAAGTGCCATGCCAACAGTTGAAATCTATAAATAGGAAAAAGCATGGTCTGAAGCAGAGTGAAAAGATAGAAAGGAAACCTGAAATGACAATTCAGACAGAAAAGGACTTTGACCAAGGATACAGACAAGGCCTCAGAAACATCGTAACTCCCAGTCTGTGAAACGAACTGAGAGTTGGGGAGCTTATGTTATGGGTAAAAATTGGCTTCGAGGAATAAGCCAACAAGGGCCTAAGCAAACACCAAAAATTGTCCAGCTCGTTGGAGACATCCAACGGACATCACCTTACACGTCGCTAAAAGGTAATGTAGTAATGTAGCAAAAACATGAGAAGCTTGCCTTACTAAACGACCATACCATTCGAGCTTGCAGTAGTATAGAGCTTGCTAAACGAGCTCTAATGACGACCCTCCTGAGTTGAGAAGCTCTGTTTGGGAAGGTAAACACCTCGCTCAGCCACAAGCTTGATAAAGTCGAGTGCTAGGTAGACTTATGCTAGCCTACAGTCGACAAGAGGGGCCCACCCCACTGAAAGCAGCCTGCAATAGCCAGATTACAGGATCCCCTCTGTCTTTTACATTTATTTCTTGATGTAACAGAACTATAGCTTGTAATCATTACATGTAATCCCTCCTTCCTCTATAAATAGGAA
>JANHAO010000216.1:0-47505 GCA_026873985.1 Saraca asoca
TTAATGAGTCTAATCAAAACTCAACCAACAAACAATCCATCAAAATCTCAATGCATTGCTTGGTTTTCCTATCCTCTTCCTACAAGTGATCATTAATCAACAATCATATAGTCATCCGAACCAAATGAATCCATTCAATTCAGAAAACCCAGTAAAAACAGAGAAGAAAGGAAGAGAAATGACCAGTAATTTGAATGAAAATTGAAGGAACAAGATCTCTACATTAATCTTCAAGTTTGTCAACCTTTGGACTGATTATAACTCAGCCTTCCATGGAAGGCAGAAAGAGAACAAAAAATTATAGAGAAAAAGAAAAGAAAAACATCCTACACTACTCTGTTATGTAATACTAAAAACTGAACTCAAAAATTGAACTAAAAGCTTAAACTAAAATGACTTTGCCTGGGAAGACAGAAGGTAGCTGTTGGTAGGTGGAATAGGCAATCATTATGGTGTAGTCTGATTGTTTGCTACCACTCTCTTGCGTGAACTACCCATTGTAGACTACCTTTTCTAGTTTTCTACTGACTTATTGCTCCCCAGTTGGTTGAGTGTGAGCTGGTGTAAAGGATGATCCATTGGGCTCAAGATCTATGCCAATTGGGGCCTAAAAATCCAATTCTGTAAAAGCTTATTTCTTTAGCATTTTGTCTTTGATTTACAGCTCTATTTGCATGCCTAATTTGCTAGATTCAGGTCTAGAAGTCTTCATGAAAGTTGTAGCTCTATGTCTTAACTTCCATTTGGGCTTAGTTTCACCTCATTTAGACTTGTATAGCTCTAGATATGGTCTAATGAATGCTCAGAGGTCTGGCTACTCAAGACAGGCTGAGGCAACATTCTGGTCTTAACTTCAACTCCAATTTCAAATCGCCAATTGTGAGATTTAGCCTTGGAGTCTTCATAAAGTTGTAGAGCTATGTCTTATCTTTCATACAAGATAAGAATCACATTAACTGGATAAGTGTAGCTCGAGTTATGACCAGAATATAGAAACTGCTTAAAATGGCTAAATTATGTAGAATTTTCCATAATGATTCCAATTGGCATCACACTACAAATATATGCTAACACAGCTGAAAGTAAGCCATTTTGGACCTTAAAAAGCTTAGTGAGAGGACAATTAAATGAGTGAAATATTTTGTTATCAATATTCTACCTCTTGTAATTGATCAAATAAATTGTCGATCCGAGGGAAGGGGTATTTATTTTTTATAGTCACCTTATTCAATTAGTGATAATTGATATATAACCATGGTGTTCCATCCCTCTTTTTCACAAAGAGTATAGGCATTCCCCATGGTGAAATACTTAGACAAATGAATCCTTTATTAATTAACTCCTATAGCTGAGTTTTCAGCTTTTTTAATTCCATTGGCATTATACGATAAGGAGGAATGGAGATAAGTTTCATGCCAGGTACAGTATCAATAGTAAACTCCATCTCTTTATTTGGTGGCAATCCGAGTAACTTGTCAGGAAACACATTAAGAAATTATTGTATCACAAGAACCTCATTTAGATTCGGAACAAGTTGATCTAGGTCTTGTACTATAGCTAAATAGGACGTGCACCCCTTATTCAAAAAGTTTCGAGCTTGCATACTTGAAATCAAACCAACAATCTCAGCCACTCATTCTCCTTGAAAGATGATAGGAGAAGATTTTTCCACATAGAATGTAACCATCTTATCAAAGCAATTCATGCATGCACAATATTGAGAAAGCCAATCCATACATAGAATCACATCATAATCAATCATATCTAGCACAACTAAATTTACAAATACTTGTTTATCTTCAATCATCGTAGCACATTCTGTAAGTGAACAATTGGCTAAAAGATGTTACAACTAGAGTCATTACTATTAACAATGCTTCCATTAATTCATTGGGTTTATTCAATAACGTGGCAAATTTCTTCACAATAAATGAATGAGTAGCTCCAAGGTCAAATAATACCTTAGCTTGTAAATCATGTATTTTTAAAATACCTGAGACTATAACATTGATGCTTTAACTCTTGCTCGGTAAGATTATAAACTCATGTTGTGGCCTCGTTAGGGCTTCTCTCATGATTACTTCACCTATCATTTCTACCAGATATTATTGGTGTTCTTATTGAGGCCATAGATTGTGTTGCTAATTAATTTTGAGATCTAGCTTGATAATTTGCACCATACACAAGGCTCTTATGTTTATGGGGTATTCTCTCACCTTATATTTAGGTTGAACATATTAGAAACACCTAGTTAGATCTCTCCTACATGATCCATAATGACTTGTATTACAAATCTTGTATCATGGTGTTTTAACATTAAAGTTTCCCTGACTCTGAGATGTACTCCTTCCATGGAATAGAATAGAAGTGGTTGAACTTGATTGTCCTCCCATGTTCCTTCTTGCAGGTGGACTATGACTGGGGCAATTCAATAAAGTTTCCTCTCCACCCCTTAGATGGTGTTCCACAAGTTAGGCTTGGTCTTCCACTTGGCACATTATTAGTTTCCTCAATTCATGCTCTTTTCTTACTATTAAAGGATATTTCGCTTTCATGATGCTTGTTAGACCTTAGTTCAACTAGTAATGCTTGGTTCATAGCTTGTTGATATGTCATGTCTGGATCAACTTTGACATGATCAAAATAATAGCCATGAAGCCCTTGCACAAATCTTTTTACCTTCATAGTCTCATTAGGAATTAAATAAGTAGCATACTGGGAGAGTTGAGTGAATTAAGTATCATACCTCAAATTTTCAAACCTCTGGGTGTTTGCTTGTCAGATACTTGAAGGAAAAAATCTATCAATAAAGGCCTCGTGGAGCGTTGCCCAAGTCAATGGCTCTACATTGGCAACTTACCCCTCAATAGCTCCAATATACCAATAATGTACCAAATCATTGAACTAATATCCTATGAATTCTATCAATAAGGGTTCAGGACACTACAACACCTTACCATATCTTTCAATCTGGTCAAGGATTTGACACAGGTCCATAGAAAAATCTATTCCCGTATATCTGGTGGCTTCAATTTCAAGAATTCATAAACAATCTTTAATCTGCCCTATTACTCATTCCTAACAAGAGAAATTTGATCTCTTTCATTTTGTCTACTCCTATCAGACTCTCTATTCTAATCTCAATTTTGGTTTTAAGCTAATACATGTATCAAATGATTCATTGCCTACTAGACTAGGGCTTCTGCCTACTACGGGACTTCAAGATTATTACCAACTTCATGGCTTAGACTGTTTTGCCCAATGGACAATCCTTTGTCACCAGACTCAAATTCTTGACCTTCTTACCTTCTAGTTCTCACCATAATCTACATTATAAAATTAATCAAATCTCAAAACATACAAAGGTTCTAATTTGACTCTACTAATACAAACACATATTTTACCAAGTCAATGGGAATAGTATTAGTAATACGTGCTCCGAGTACACACATGCTACTGGTACTATTCTTATTAACACTTGATGAAACCACCACTACCATAATGTGACTTTAAAACAATCCTACATGCATGCTTATACTCACAAGTTTAATCTAAACCATTGATTTGATACCAAACATGTCATAACCTAAAAAATTTTATCATGATCGGCTTGAATATCAATTCCCAATTGATAAACACCAGCCTGTAATTTTTTTCCATTATTCATTTACATTCACACCTATTTCAATTTACCTTAATCTAATTTACTCAAGTTTATTTATTTAGTTGAGAAATCAGAACTCATGTAGTAGAAAGTCACATTGATATATTCTTGCTTACATAATGTATAAGGACATTACCCATTAAGGCATTTGTCCATTCAATGAAGTATTCATGGTTATCCAACAATTTTTCCAAAACTTATATAAATTCCACTAGCCAAATCTATGGGTCATTCTTCTACAACAACCCATATATCCTTTCAAGGATAAAGCAAAACAAAAGTTAGTTTAACCTATAACTTGTCAAGGATCATAAGTATAGGTTAAACTAACTATGTCCTCAAGGACTCTATGGCCATGCTATTTAAATGTTTCAAAAGGTTAAAATATATAGATGATAGATGCCTCAAGGATCAAACCATCTTAAGGCCATCATTAACAATATGTTTAGAGGTTGCAGAGGAATGATTTCCACCAAGTGTAAGACTTCGTAGCTAGCTAAATTCAAAATTACTATATAATGAACCCTAATCACATACTTTCCTAACAGACTATTAATTGTAGTGGTAAAAGTATCAACAGTAATCTCCCTTGAACCATTATCCATCTTACTTCTCAAAGGTTGGTATAATTGTTATATCTTGAGAATCTAAAAAATATAGTCCACAAAAATGTGAGTCTGGGGCTCAGTGAGATAAATTTGTACCAAACATATGAATTTATCCAACAAAAACAACACATATATGCATTAGCATCATAACCAGGAAATCATATCTCATACCATAAACAAGTCAGTAAGTTTTAGAGACTCATCTATGAATGGTTTCATGTCACCTTGTACATAGCACATTATACTAAATCAGATTTCTCAGGGCCTTAAGTTGCCATTCTTATTCATTACATTATTTAATATTAATGTAACATATTCTAACATTCTATAAAACAATAAAGTAGGTAAAAGCAAATGCATAAAAATAATAAGTCTCCTTGTTTATCTAATCTAGCCTTATCCCACACAGTCCCAACCTTATCCCATTTATCATATCAAAATGCATAAATCTAAGATCTGATTCTTTTTCCCCCAACACATCCCATCAATCATATTTCAAGTCTCATGAGAGTTATTCAAGTTGTCAATAATATCATGCTCATAATAGTTATATCACATAAGACACATTTCGATTATAATCTCATTATCATCATTCCTCATATGCCATATACCATCCCATACTCACAGGAAATTATCAGACTTTAAACAATACCATTCACAACAACCATATCATAACATTCTCATTCCATTACCATATTAGCAACTAGGATTACTACAATAATATTAATGTATAGACTTTTATTAGATTTATTCATATTGGCTTATGGGCTACTCGTTTAGGTTTTCTTAACTATTATTTTTGAACTAGTTAAAGTTACTATTAGATTAACTAAAAGGAATAGGAAATATCTTAGAAAGAAGTGGAATTAAGCTAAAAAATGTGAAAATTTCTGGAGGTGCAATCAAAATTACAAGCAGGATCGAGGCTTGAAATTTGATTCGACTTAAGAAAAATTAGTTATAAATATGAGTTTGCTTGCCAAAACTTATAATCTTTTGGGAAGTCTAAATTTAAATAGGATCAAAATCACAATTAGAATAAAAAAATAGAATAGGAAGGTTTGATTCAAATCACACAAATTTAGTTAAAATCTTGATTTGAATCTTAAGAACAAAAATACTAGACTTCTATGAAAATGATCATGGGTTGAGTGTAAAAGTTGTGATTCGAATCACACAATCTAGGTAGAAAATAGGGGAAATAACTACCGATCTCACACTACATCCTAGGAATTCAACACAACACATTTTGGAAATTTAAACATGTATAAAACTTGACTATTTGAACAAAAATCTAACCATTATATCAATAAATCCATTCTACTCAAACTTTGTCACAAAATCATAAATACCCATTTCTCCTAAACTTACACCATCATTCAATATATCACAAGCAGCAAATGTGTTATAATTCACAAGTAAGGTAAGAATTACTCACCTTGATAACTGGAAACAAAAAATCACAACTAATCTCATAAAGTTGTTCCACACTCTTCAAGAACAAAAGAAGAGCATATTAGCTTCTTCAATGTTCAAGGTTTTTTTTTTCATCAAACAATCAAATATAATTATATTATGGCTTCACTTTATAGAGACAAGCTAAATACATAAGATTTAAGCTCTAAAAATAGTAAAATTTCAAATGAGTTCATGGGTTGAACAATGTCATAAATAGAAACTATGAATTTCAAAAATTCATATCTCATATTATGCTTAATGAGTCTATGTGATTCTAGTGTCAAATTGAAGAGGAAAAAGAGAGGAATCAACACTAAAAATAAAAGAAAATAACAAGAAGAGTTGAGTGACTTACTTAAGGAGAAAAAGAGTGAATGTAGAGAAAGAAAGCTTGTTTGTGAAGAAGAAATATGGATTAAATGGGTACAACTGAGAGATAGGTCAAAAAAAGAAAAAGGTAACAAGCCTTAAGGGGTAAAATAAGAAAAATTAAGTTAACTTCCCATTAACTACAAATTAACCAATTTCCTTTTTAGCAACTTTTCCTATTTTCTTCATTTAAGTTCAAATTTAACATGCTCATCGATCATCAGTGGCTATGAAATTTTATCACAAATTATTTAAATTAATTACTTTTGTAACAACTATAATTTTACCCTCATTAGGTACCCATAGCTTTAGTTTTAATCTTTTCAAAATTTTCTAGAAATTAAATCCTGAAAATACAAATTTAATTTCCTAGACATCCACAATGGAAATTTCGATTACCTGAAAAGTCATTTTATTACTAAAATTGATTTTAGAAATTTTGGGATATTACAATTGTATTTATTATCTCATGTTCTTTGTTTGCTAGTTAATTAGTTTAATAGAGCTAAACAAAATGCCTATTAGACACTGTTCTAGCCGAGGGGTTTGGATAGACATATGAAATGTTATGTAAGTAATTGAATAGGATAAGAGACCTCATTGTGAGGTATGTGTTGGCTATCGAATATAGTTATTGGAATTGAAGCAACATCTTGATTGGAATTAAAAAAAGAAAAGGAAAATCAAATCAAAGAGCAAGGAATAAGTTACTAGGTAGCCAGGCTTATTAAACTATGTGCAGTTTTGCTTGTTGTATGAGTGGTACAGATGTAGGTTGGCCTAGCTTATGTATTTTTTTGGTTGGGGGTGAGAAGTTATCAATCTATAAATGGTTTAGCTTATGAATATTTGAATTATTGAGATTTGGTTAGGTTAAAATGTATCTTTAGTTTTAGAAACATTTGTTTGTTGGTTGAATTTTTTTTCTTTTTTCCTTTTCAATGACCATATGGTTCCTTCTCAGCATACTGAAAAAGGAACAAGGGATAAACCCTTATAAAGCAAATGGCCCTTATTCATAGCAGAGGAGAGAAGCTGAATGTCTCTTTCAATGTTAAGGGTCTAGCTACTGAGGTTATAGGGTTCAAAATATAAGAGTTATATCGGCATGTAGGCACATACAAGAATGCCAATCAATATTAAGCATTGGAAACATGTACCATAAGACATTAAGGAGAACATTTGGTAGTATGTCTTGGTATATATTACTTATCTCAAATTTGTATTCAAGATAAATATAACTATCTTCTTAGAATAATTGTAGGTGTATTGTCTTGTAAATCACTTTTTAAGTTGATGAGGAGAGGAGAAAAGAAATCTTAAACCTTACAGAGAGGCAGTGAAAAGACTTCAAGAATCATTAACAAGGGATTACATCACTATTAAAAGGAAAGGTGATGAAAATCCCCTTGAGAAATATAACTTCCTTAATCAACAAGCATGGGATGAATTTTTGAAGCAACACCAATATGAGGTTTTTTACGTAAATTAAGCCTGTTTACCTTATATTTTTTTTCAACTATATATTATGAGTAATTTGACTATTTTATCAATTATATATTTTTTTTGGTCAATAAGGGATAAGTAAAGCCAATAGTGAGAGACAAGCTAACAATAAATATAAACATAGGCTATCTCCTGGTGGATATGTGAAGCTTGAGTAAGCTTTATTAAAGGAAAAGCTTCCAAAACAACAAGCTTTTAATTAGTCCGATCCATAAGTTATTTCAATATCTTGACATGAACTTTGGAAAAGAGTCAAGGTCAACACTGAAGGTGAATACATGACTGAAGAAAGTCAAATGGTTGTGAAGAAAATTATAAGTAATTTACAAGTTTTAATTGTAATAAATATTCTTAAGTAATTGTAGTGTTAAGTTGTAATAAATATTCTTGATTGTATATATGCCATAGGATTCTCTCACAAAACAATCTTCCCTGGGAGATTTTACTCCATTAAGAAAGATGGACATATTAATTAGTACATTAAGAATTGAAGAACAACTTGGCCATGTTAGGAGGTTAGGGAAGAGTAGGTCTCAAGGCTTATTTTTATGGATCTTCAATGCATCTCTAAGGATCTTCAGTTCCTATGAAGGATCTTATGGCAGAGATTACTGCTCAACTAGCATAGAAGGTGATAAAGAATGTTATTGCTCAATTGAGAGAGGACAACGGGGCTGAGCAGGAAGAAATTTAAAAGATGCTTGTCCATATTAAGTAGGCATGCAGTCACTTTCAGACCCTAGGGTAGAGATCCACCCTACTCCTCCACCTAGTAATGCATGCCTAGGAGACCCCAACCAATTTACAAAGCTAAATGACTATCACTAGAGCTTAAACTTCTTTTATTATGTAAGTAGTTTATAATATTTTTGTTGATGGTAGATTTTAGTAGTTTATAATATTTTTGTTGATGGTAGATTTTAGTTATGCTAAATCCAGCCAACCAGAGGAGTTCTTGCGAGCCCAAACTGTAATCCAGTTGTGCAAATGTTAATGATCGCTATACGAGCTGGATCTTGTTCCTTAGTGAACTATGGCTTCTGCCTTGTTCTGTGCTCATCTAGTGAGCTAAGCTCTTCTCTCATTTGGACTTAGCTTGTTGCCAAGCCTTTGCTAGCCCATTTCACAAAATCAGAGAATGCATATAACAATTTTTTTGTTCAATAACATTATAATTAACTTTTTCAATTTGATTTTTTTTGTCTATATAAGAAAAAGTCAAATGCCTTTTAGCTCTGACACCCAGGCGATGTGCACTGGCACATGAAAGAGTTTTTCATAGCCACACCCTCCATTGCCAACAATTGTTGAGTAAGCAATTAAAGGTCATCATTGACACCCCACTGGACCAAAGTGCAAAGCTATCAGTGTCAACAAATGATCTACGAACAGTGGGCCAAGAAATTGAAACTTTTATTATATGGCTACTTTGGCTACAGAGGCATCATTTTTTATCCAATAAGTAATTATGTTTGAAAGACCCAATTTTACTATATTTCTAATATCTAAATTTCATAATTTGATACATGTCAATTAGGCTACAAAGAAGGCTAAGTAGACCAAGGAATTCACTCAAGAGATGCTTAATGTTGAGCTAAAGATAATGCTATCTTTTATGGTTGAGAAGATGGAGAGTAATGGATACATCTCTATTCATATGAATGCCGATATATTGGGTTATGATTGTTAGGTTTTTGTGACCAAGGAAGACATCATGCAATTCTTATCCATAGAAAAGATAAATATATCTTGCATCCAAGTTTTTGAATTGTGAGTTCATTTTTAACTTTCAAAGTGTGATATTATTTATATTATACAATTTGAAGTGTTTCATTAATTATTTCCTATATTTCCTTATAAAGGCTTTTACATCGTGAATGTGTGACCAACAGATTGGAAGCTAGATTTCTATGTCCATATTTACTTGCATTAGTAGGCTTTGACAATGACGATAAGACAAAATACATCTTGGGTGTCCTACAAAAAAGGAGGCATTGTGTTTTTGCACCATTTATAGAGACAAAAGTATCTAATGATATTCGATATTTTGTTATTATAGGTATCAAATTGTTATTACTTATTTGATATTTTTCTATTATAGGAACATTAGATGCTTTGCGTGATATATCCCGAGCAAAATGCCATTTATTGGCTTGATCCCTTAAGGCATCCAGTTCATAAGAATATCAAAACCTTAGTTGACTCATGTTGATGGTGGATTTTGGTTCTAATGCAAACTCCAGCCAATGAAGGATTCTTTTAGGATCTCAGGCTGTTAGCTAGTTTGAAGACAGTAAATGAGTAAAGTAAGAAAGAAAGAAGGGAAGAGCAGCAGCAGAAAGCACAAGATTTTTAATGTGGTTTGGCCAAATTGGGATAGAACTAGACCCTACATCCACGGTAATATATTGATCTGAGGATATTTCTATAGAGTTTCAGTATACAAGCATTCATCCTCTTGTTAATGTTCATCTCCTTCCTGTATTTATAGAGGAGAGGAGATTACAGTTGTAATTTTACATGCAGTAAATCTATTATATCAAGCATTTAATATACAAGATAGGACAGACAGACTAAATTCTATAAGTCAGCTATTACAGATTGCCTCTTGTAGGTAGGCCTTATGTGTCTGTCAGGCAATACGTGTGATGGTCTTCTGTTCAACAAGCTCCCAGGTCACTGATTGTGCCTTACTGGCCAAATCCTTTGGTCTGGGGAATGTTCGCTCTATTAGGGACAAGCTAGAGCTAAGGAGTCACTCCGTGACACGAGCTGGAGGCATAGCATTCTAAGTACTCTTCGAGCTGGGTCTTTGTCGTGCTTGGGCCGTTCACTAGTCCATTAAGGATGATCCAAATTTCATATATAACATAAGCCCTTCTAACTCTCAGTTCACTTCGCGATCTGGGAGTTGAAACGTTTCAGAGGTCATTCACTTCACAGAGTTTAGCTCAGTCAAAGTCTTCACTGAATCCATCTTTTTAGTTGCTCTTAGCCATACTTCCCACAGTACGTGCCTCTTGGTCATTGGTGAGTCAGCCTTGCCTTTTCCAGAGACAATAAATGAAAGCAATTAGGGAGATTCATCTGGACTCTTCGGTAGAACCAAATCTGGCTCTATTTAAAATAGAAGGAATCACTCTTGCATCTTCATTGAGCAAACCATGGGTGTCCCAGATAAGCCTCCCTTAATTTTGGCATTCTGTCTTCCCGCCAAGGCTTATATGGCCTGCTGCATAAAGAGTTTCAAAGATATGGATTCTCCGGTAACATGGAGGGATCTCATATGGATCTCGAATTACATCCTCTCAGCTTCATCGTGAGGTTCTTGCCCGGCCGGCTAAGCTCCTGAAGCTTCATGAGTTGCTCTCTTTGTGAATTAGAATAAGAGCTAGAGGCCGATGAATAAGGAGTAGTTTTGCTCTTCCCCTCTTTGTCAGTGGGAGTCAAGTTGAGGGAGAGTTTACTGCTGAGGAAGGCACCAGAAGAAGAATTTTGAGGACTTAAGTGAGCTTGTGAGCTTTAGTCAGCAAGGGTTCGTCCCTCTGTAGCCAGCCCTCTAATGGATGGGAGCTTTCCCTTTGTACGATAGTCTTTCTTCTAGTAGGAATTAGTTATAGCCTTCCCCTTATGTTTTGACTTTTCTTGATTTGTATTCAGAGCTTTCTAATGTAATTTTACGTTATTGAGGCTTTTTAATGAATAAGATCTTCTTTTGTGATCTCTACATGTCGTTCTTATTTCTGCATTTGCATTGATGTAAGCTTTAGTAACTCATGATGAGATACTCGATTAGGAGATCATGCAAGCCCTCTTGAAGGTACTAAACATGAATGAATTATTTTGTGCATGAGCATTGTACAAGCAATTCATATGTGGACTATGCATAATTAGAGAGTCACATACGAGCTACGAACATTTGGTTGCATACGAGGTGTGATATAGGCGATCTCATGCCCAAGTAAGAAAGTGAGCAATCTCGTGTTTAGGTCGATTTTGTGGCAAAATAAGTACATAAGTCATATAAGAGCTACGAACATTTAGTCGCATGCGAGCTGCGATAGGGGTGATCTCGTGCCCAAGTAGGAGAGTGAGTGATCTCATGCTCAAGCCTATTTGTGGCCAAATAAGTAGATAAGTCGCATGAGAGCTATGAACATTTGGTCGCATGCAAGCTGTGATAAGGGCAATCTCGTGCCCAAGTAAGAGAGTGAGTGATCTTATGCTCGGCCTGATCTTGTAGCCAAATAAGTAGATAAGTTGCATGAAAGCCATGAATATTTGGTTGCATGCAAGATGCAATTGGCCAATCTCATGCCCAAATAAAAGGGTTGGCCGATCTTATGGCTGAGGCGATCTTGTGCCCAAATAAAAGAGTTGGCTGATCTTGTGGTCGGGGTGATCTTGTGCCCAAATAAAAGGGTTAGTCAATCTTATGGCCAAGGCGATCTTATGCCTAAATAAAAGAGTGCCATTTAGGCAATTCACTTGTTTGAAAAATTTAAAAATTAGTAAAGAAATTCAAAATGCTTATATAAGTTACATAATTACAAAAATTTAATAAATAGTCCTGATTGTGGGAGATTTCTCTTACTTAGGATCTCGCTAAGATTGTCCAAGCCATTGCTTGGAGGTTGTACCACGTAGTCTTGCAAGCGACCTCTTTTGATGAGATCTTCAATAACATCCTTCAACGCCCAGCATTCTGAGGTGATATGCCCGAACTCGTTATGGTATGCACAAAATTTCCCCCAGTTGTGTCCAGACTTACTAGGAGTCTTCAAAGGTTAAGGTTTTTCAAAGTCCTCCTTGTCCTTTTCCATCACGAAAACCTTGTCTTGGGCTTCCGACATGATGCTATAGGTGCTATGGTGACCTAGATATAGGGGTCACTCATCTTTGCTCTTTTTAGCGAGCTGAGGATTGAGACTGTCTTTTTCATCTCCATGGCTACTCCTTTTCTTATTCTGAGTCGAGCTACCTGCCTCAGACTTCTACAAACTAAGAATCTCTTCCCATCTAATCTACTTCGTGGCCTGCTCATAAAATTGACCCAGGTTGCTAATTAGGGATTTGTATAAATTTTTGAACAACTTTCCATCTCTATGAAGTCCTATTGAAATGGCAATCAGGATGTCCTCATCTGAAGGCTTCTCTATATTATTAACCTTATGCCTAAAGTGAGCAATATAATCTTTTAGTGTTTCATGCTTATTCTAGAAGACCGTAGTGAGATGGCATGGGGTGCAAGTTACTTCTTTAGCACCCTATACTGATCGATAAACTTTTCTTGGCACTCCTCCCAACTGCCAATCTTGTAAGATGGGAGGCTCCAGAACCATAATCGAGGAATTTCTCCCAATGTGGCAAGAAAAATGTGACACCTGACTAAGGAATTATAAGTTTGGAGGTCCATCTTGATGTTGAACAGGTCCAGATGGTCATGCAAGTCACTATCTCTATCATATAGCGGGATGGCTAGAACTTTAAGTTTATGAGGGAGGGGTTCCTCTTCAATTTCCCTGGAGACAAGAGTCTGTTCCCTGAAGTGACCTTGGTTATTTCGAGCTTAAGGGCACTCTTCCAAATGCTTCACTCTTTGAAGGAGATTCTCTACCAAAACATCTAAGGCCCCCAGTCGTTGGCTAGAGACTTGGTGGCTTAGTTCACTTTTCTGGCCATACAGATGTTAATTTAAAGTCTACTCTTGGTCAGTCTCACCAGGACATTCAACCCCAGGCATGACAGTCTTAACCCATTCTTGTACATTTTGAGCTTATGATTGCACCAGCATCATGACTGTTTTAGTGAGCTCTCCCATCATGTTTTCAAGTTTCTCCCATCATTGGAGCCAGGCTTGTACTCTATCAGTGACGTTGGCGATAGGAACTGGTTGGACAGAGTTGGCTATAAGGAAGCTAGTGGTTGCTCTGATGACAGGAGTGGTAGAGGAGTATGTCATCGAGACATGACCTTCTAGAGGATTAAGTAGTGCATTTGAAGCTCTAGTAGCTCTTCCCATGGCCATTATAGCAGGAAATGAACCAAAATAGGTGAGATCCCCATAGACGGCACCGAAAATATTGACGATGGATTTTGGTTCTGATCCAAACTCCATCCAACAGAGGATTCTTTCAGGATCTCAGGCTATTAGTTAGTTCGAAGACAGTAAATAAGCAAAGTAAGCAAGAAAGAAGGGAAGAGCAGCAGCAGAAAGCACAAGATTTTTAACATGGTTTGGCCAAATCCGAATAAAACTGGACCCTACGTCCATGGTAATATATTAATCTAAGGATATTTCTACAGAGTTTTAGTATACAAGCATCTATCCTCTTTTTAATGTTCATCTCCTTCCTGTATTTGTAGAGGAAAGGAGGTCACAATTATAATTTTACATGCAGTAAATCTATTACATCAGGCATTTAATATACAAGATAGGATAGACAGACTAAATCCTGTAAATTGGCTACTGTAGATTGCCTCCTGCAGGTAGGCCCCGTGTGCCTGTCGGGTAATATGTGTGATGGTCTTCTATTCAACAAGCTCCCAGGTCACTGATCATGCTTCACTGGACAAATCCTTCGGTCTAGGGAGTGTCTATCTTTGGGATGATGAGGTCAAGCTCGCTTTATCAAGGATGAGCTCGAGCTGAGGAGGTCGCTCCATGACACGAGCTAGAGGCATAACGTTCTAAGTACTCTTCGAGCTGGGTCTTTGTCGTGCTTGGGCCATTCGCTGTGCGGGAAAAAAAGTCTAACCCAAAATAGATCACCTTAAAAGTAAGTTTTTTTATCATATTGGATACCTTTTATGAATATTCTAAGTAATTTTGTATTGGATTGAAATATTTATTTATATTTAATTTGTTAAAGTGCCCTCATCAAACAAGAAATATGGGCATATAATAGTTTGATTTAGATATTTGATATATGGTTTGGATATGTGATATATGGATATGTGATTAGCTATATGTATATCTATTTTTGCAGTACTTTTGAGATAATAGTCCGTACATTCAAGCTCAAATTGACCAAACTCAAGATCAGTGAGCTAAATTTCTCCTATCCTTTTGTGAAAGAGACCAATAGGAAAGTTGTAATATTGTCTATTTTACAATACTGCAAAGTTGTAATGAATTATTTTCCTTTTTAAAAAAAAACATTTTAGAGAGAAGATATTTATTTTTTATTTATAACCAATGTCTAAAGTCTTAATGACATTGACTTTAAGATAATAACCAACATCTAAAATGAGTAGTTAGAGAATAGTTTCTCTTTTAAAAAACATGTTGAGAGAAAAGTCATTAGTTTTTAATAATAAACCAATGTCTAAAGTATCAACGACATCAGTTTCAAGATAATAACTAATGTGTAAAGTGAGAAGTTAGAGAATAGACATTAGATGCTCATTTCTAAAATATATTACAAATTTATATATATATATATATCACAGATTTATTAAAAATTGAAATAGATTTATATAATACAGATTAACATATTAGATATATCTATTTTTTTTAAACTCTTAATGTTTTTTCTATTTTTATTTATGAATAAAATTTATTTTTTAACAATTAATTTTTTAGATTCCAAATGAAATCATTCATTTTTACAAACTATAGAAGATTTCAAGAATTAAATACTAATAAATTGGACAAAATAATTCATGAATTAGAGTATTAATTTAATGGACAAAAATAATTAACTTTTGAGCAATTTATTTGTGAAAATTATAGTATATTATCTTAGAAAATAAATTAGACATGTTGGCATTCCCTATGTTTTAAAAAATGACTAGTTAGTTAAAAGACGTTAGTATTTTAATACAAACCAACTTCTAAGGTATCAAATACATTGGATTTTTATTTGAAATCGATGTCAACATTCTCCACTTATTTTAAAATAAATAAGACACATTGGCAGGGATATGAAATCTAAGACGTAGAAGTTTTCGCACATTTGACTATTACAATCGCTTTCTTCTAGGTTTGATATCTTAGCTCTCTCCCCTCCATCTCGAGTGATTCGAAGGCCCTCTCAGTCTAACTCTCTTGCTGGCCACAAAAGCCTAGCTCACCCTCACTCTCCTTCTCTCGACGGTTACTCCTCTCTCTTTGTCTTTAGATAACAGTTACTTTTCTTCATGAATTTTATTAATAATTGATGTTGTATGAATGAGACGAATTGTGTGCTAATTATGTTTAGTTGTGTGCCTTAGTTGTTTTTTAATTTTGGATCACAATAATATATATATTTAGAAAATTAAGTGCAAATTCAAATCACAACTTTGTAGTTCAAAGGCCAATTCGAATTGACTTGAATAAATTCACAATATGAGTACCCAATCTAAATTTCAACAAATACACAAGTTAACAAATAAGTTGATTAAGTGTCCTTGTGTGAGATGTTGTTATATTAAGATAACAAAATCCTAGGAAGTAAAAGATTATTTATTTATGGCATTGATAAAGGGAATACATGATGGATATGGCATGGTGTGTTAACGGTAAAATCTGGTTCTGTGGACCCAGATCTTAGTCAACACCCGAAATGTAAACTATGAGTGAGTGAATAGATAGGAAAAAGAGTGAAGAAGAAAGAAAACAAACACCAGGAGCATTTTTATCGTGCCAGTTTGGCCCTTACATCCACACTAATTTTATTTTCCTTTGAGGCGGTGATTCTCACTGTTCAGACGAAGCTACAATACACAAGGTTTCTTTTAGGCTTCTTTCATGGTATTTTTACAAAGTTTCCCCCTTTTTTCTCCCCTTTCTTCTTACAATGGACCGATATTTATAGAAACAAGGGAGGTTACAATGGTAATTTTCCAGTTTGTACATCAATTACATCATGTAGCTATTACATACAGACAACCTAGATTCTACTTTATGAGGTTTGTAGACAGATGTCTTTCTTTGGACGCTGGTTTGCCAGCTTAGGAAATGTGCTTTTGGCCACTGATTAGACTCATCAGTACCTTGAGACTGGGGGTCGCTCATTTGATTAGGACATAGGTCATGCCACATGTGGTACCATGGATTATTCATTGAGTTTGCAGGGTGAATATCTCGGATGCAACTCATCCCTCTTAATATCCTAAGATTAGTCTCATTTAGTGAGCATGGGCTTTTGTCTTCCAAGCTCGCCTTATGTTCCATGTTCGTGATCAACAAGCTGACCTCCCTTCTTTGTGGGCTTAACACTTCTGAGTGATTCAAGGCTCTTCTTGGCTGGATTCGTCTCATTTTGTCTTGTACCGGGAAGCCACCCACAACATTAGCCCCCGAACTCTCAGCTAGCTTCGTAGGCTGGGAGTTGTGGCTTCTTGATCAAAGTTGGAGAGTGTGACATCATCATTTGAATTTTCGCTTTATCTTCCTTTCTGCACTCGTCATCTTTATTCTCATTTAATGAACACATTTTCCTAGGACTGCCATTTCGGTAAAACCTGACTCCCAAGAACTTCTCTGGATTGTTAGATATCAGGCAATCAATCAATTTCCAAATTCAACGGTTGATAAATTGATGCTATAAAAGTGGGACAAATGTGCTCATCCCCTTCACATTTTTGTGCCTTAATACCTTTGTCCCTCAGAATTTCAAGTGGTGGTTGCCAGTCTCGTCCCCCAACTCTACTGATTCTTGCTTTGCCATTGCAGCACGTCGATCATTCTTTGATCAAAATCGTCCTCCTCTTTGATTACTTCAGGATCTGATTTGCCCCTTTGTCACAGTAAGCTTTCCTAATTCTTCTGCTTTCATGGGTTTTTTGAAAGTGGTGTTGCCTGGTTCAATAATGTTTGTCGCTGAACATTTTTTGTTAGCCAATTTGCAATCTGCATATTGCTAGCTTGGGCTCCCTTCTATTTTAGGGATTTAGTGACCCAATCAGGCTTCATTAGCTAGTAGTTTTTAGTGTCTGTCCTGGTGGCTCGGGGTGTATTGTGGTTTGCTACATAAGAAATTTCATTTAAATAACTGTTTGAAGAAGGGTTTGCCTTTGATGGCTTGACCAATTCCTTTTTTCTTTCATGTTTTGTGTAAATGGTAGCCCATAAATGCCATGGCCACTGGATTGGAATTGTTGAACCCAAATCCTCGGCTAGTAGTGGAGAACTAAGTTATCCTTTAACCAGAGTGATCCCTAGGGCCAACGAGGTCACTGAATGGCCACTTTCTCACTCTAAGCCTAGTGTGAGGCTACAAACTGCTGGGGGTTCTTTGGACTGCTCAGTCTTCGATCACTATCCTTCAACTATCGAGTTGCACAAGCTCATGAGCATAATGGAAAACTTTCGTATCTCCAAAGGTTGACATCTTATGGTACCTTCTCTTGATGACTATGCAGCTCATCCTCCTTAAGGGTTCATCATGATCAGTCCTTATCACCTTGATGTCTAGCTCAGATTCCTAGTTCATCCTTTCATTACTAACTTGTTAAATAAACTGAAGCTTTCTCTCACCTAGCTAACTCTGAACTCTTACACCTAACTTATTTCTTTGGCACTCATATAGTTAAGGAATGGCCTTCCTCTCCTATCTGTGAGGATCTTATGCCATCTCTTTAGCATGAGAAGTACAAGCCCTCTAGACAGGATCTATTATCTTTCGGCTCAGAATTCTGAGTTTAAAGGGGCTTTACCTCAGGGAGAGGCTAAGGGTAAATTGAATGTCAGCTTGTATAAGACCCGCTAGTTCTACATCTCTTGCCCATCCTTGCATTCCCTTCATAATTTTGACTTTACTTTGGCATTGGGTAAGTGAGCTGCGATCATGTGAGCTCTTAGTGATTTCGCATTTCATTTCTAACACTTTGTTTTATTTTGCAACTAGGGCTGGCAAAGTAAAACCATCACTTGAAGTTGAGGAGGTCGAGGTGTTACACCATTTCATTGCTACCAGCAATCTACAGAGCGATCTGAAGTTTGACAATGATGACCTTCGAGCTCATGGGTTAGCTCCATTGTTGAGTGTCGAGCTTACTAGATAGATTGAGGCTCATCGGGTGAAGGAAATTGGTCTGGCTCACTTCAAAGATTATGAGGAAACAGTGAAGCTTCTTTTCCTAAGCCCACTTTTCGATGAGTCTGAGGAGCTTGAGGTTGCTGCAACCCCTTCTGGTTCTACCATTGTGACAGCTCCTATTGATCCAAATCTATCTCCTCTTAAGATGACTGTGTTACCTTTTCCAGAGCTAATTCCTACCCCTCTTCATGAGATTACTGAGATGGTTAGAGCTACGACCTTATCCAGCCCCCTCCCCCTGGCCAAGAAATGGAGGATAAGCAAAGGGAAACAAATTGCTAGTTGTTCAAGGCAAGCGGCTCGCGAGGAGGCAGTAGAGGAGCATGAGCCATGCCTTGGTCCTAGAATGCAAGGATATTTTGACTTCATTCAAGAGAACTTGGAAGACATCCTGAGATCCTATTCTAGCCCCTGACCATTGGAAATGGAAATTTCAAGCAGAGGGCTGATGTGCTTCGCCACATGTGAAATTTTATTAGTAAGTCATATTTTCACCATTCTATCTCCCTTTTTACTCTTCCAAGATCTAATTCAATTCACCTTTCAAGGTCTATTGGGAGCAGTGAAGATGGGGGAAGCACTTCAATCCTATGAAAATAGGAATGTCAAGCTGGTGGAGGACTTGGCTGCTGTGATCGCTAAAGCACTAGAGATGGAGAACAAGGCAAAAGAAGTCAAGGTTGCTCAGAAAGAGGTCGAGGAGGCTTGAGCTCGTGAGGTGGCAGATCGCTAGGCTATCACATTAGAGCTTAATAGAGCTATTGAAGAGCTAGCTAGAATGAGAAGAGGCCAAGACATAGCACTTCAGGGTTTTGACTCAGCTTCACGAAGGTTTGAAGCTACTACATAACGGGTGGAGGTCATCAAAGCTAAACTTGAGGTGGCTAGGAAAGAGATTACCTTGAAGCAAGAAGAGGTCAACCGGATTATTGCCAAAACTATCGAGTAGATCACGAAGGTGACAGAGGATGTAGAGTCTAAGACGAGCTCCTTCTTCTTGTACACTTTGTGGAAGTGGCATCCAAATCTAGATCTTTCCTTCTTTGGACCTGAGACCTCAGATGCTATCAAGGGCTTTAAGAAGAAAGCTACTAGAGCTAGGTCTTCTAGCAAAAGTACGGCATCCGCAAGCTAAGGCCCTCCTATTGAGAGTGCTGTTATCGAAGAAATTAGTCTGCAGGTTACAGGACCTTTGGATGATTAGATAAGTGACATTCCATCTACCCCAAACATCAAACCTGCCTCTCGTTAAAGCCCGGTTCCCTAGAATTAGTCTCCTTGTAAATTGATTTTGCAATTTTGTACCCCTTATTTTGAGCTTTGCTTTCAAACACTATATTTGATTCCAGATTATTGCAAAAGATGCTGAACAGTTTCGTTCCCCTTTATTTTTCCTGCATTCGTTATACAAGATGTTTAGAGTCGTTGTGAATGATTTCTTACAAAATAATAGCTCATCATATATTAGGTAAAATGAATATTAAATAGGTCAATCGACCTTAATAAGTAACAAAAGAAGAATTTAACATGATAATTCATGACCCAAAAAGGATATACACTATGTAGAATGGTTAATCAACCATATCAATTCATTCTGGGTAACAAGCCTTAATAACAAGCTATCAATAAAATTTAAATCGATATATTTGAATCCGCGGACCAGTGTGAAATGGAAAATTTGATCAAGCCACATAAAAGTTGCCGGTATTTGGCCACATGAGAGTTGTGGGTATTCGGTCGCATAAGAGCTATGGGCATTATGATCTTGTTGATCAGCTGGCAATCCTATGCCAAACTTAGAAATGATGCTGGAAATCTTATGCCAGACTTTGGAATGATCTCAAGCCCAAACTGCTAGCGATCTTGTGCCAGACTTTGGGTGAGTGCTAGCGATCCTTTGCCAAACTTGGAAATGATGTTGGTGATCCTGTGCCAGACTTTAAAATGATGCTAGCAATCCTATGCTAGACTTGGAATGATCTCAAGCCTGAACTGCTGGTGATCTTATGCCAGACTTTGGATGAGTACTGGCGATCCTGTGCCAGACTTGGAAATGATGCTAGCAATCCTATGCTAGACTTGGAAATTTGTGGGTCTTGGCCCTATCTGTATATAAGTGTAAAATCTCATTCCTCGTGCTATAAAAAATAACATTGTAGGATGAACAATTTTGAATCCGTATTCGGGTCCCCTATAGAATCGTTTGAAAATATATTATCAGAATTCACAAATAAATCTGAGATTTCTATTTACAGTTAAACAACATATATAAAAGAAGAGAAGGCATAAAAGAGCTAGAACTGTTATTGTTATAACAATCGGGATCATTGTCTGAAAGATTGCCCCACATAGCCTTGCAGTCAGCCTCTCTGCACAAGGTCCTCAATGGCGTCCTTGAGCACCCAGCACTTTGAAGTTTCATGTCTGACCTCCTCATGGTAGGCACAAAATTGATCTCTATTGTATCCATGCTTGTTACAAGTTTTTAATGGTGGGGGTCTCCTGAAGTCCTCCCTATCTTTTTAAGTTGCAAAAATATGCTCCTGGGGGGCAGACAGAGCACTATCGCTGTCATATCAGCCTTGGTGCCGAGAGAGTTCACTTTTAACCTTCTTCATTGGTCGACCGTCATGGTTGTCTTAGCTATCCCGTCCTTTACTTCTGGAGTGGCACATATTATCCTCATTCCTTGACCTTTCCAGGCTAAAGGCTTTTTCCCACTTGATTTCCTTAGTAGCTCAGTCGTAGAACTCTCTTAAGCTATTAACTGGGGATTTATAAATGCTTTCATATAGTTTCCCATCCTTACGGAATCCCATGGAGATTTTTGTCAAGATACTCTTATCAGATGGTTTCTCCCCGTTATTAGTCTCGCATCTAAACCGAGCGATGTAGTCTTTTAGTGGTTCAATTTCTCGCTTGAAGACAGTTATGAGATGGCAAGGTGGTGCGAGCTGCCTTTTTAACACCTTGTACTGGCCAATAAATCTTCTTTGGAATTCTTCCCACCCACCTATGCTGTGGCCTTAGAGATTCTTGAACCAAGTTCAGGGTATATCCCCAAACGTCGCCAAGAAGACACGACACTTGACTAGTGGGCTAGTCGTCTGGAGATCCATCTAGATATTAAATACGTCTAAATGGAGGTAGGGGTTGCTGTCCCCATTGTACTGTGGCTATCTTGAGTTTGAGAATGTTTTTCCAATTGTCTTACCCTTTGGAAGAGCTCTTCAACAATCAAATCACGTATTTCAAACTGATGGTCAGGAGATCGATGGCCCTTCTTTTTCTCTTGATCATGAGAGTAGTAACTTGAGACGTGCCCCTAGTTGGACCTGTCGGAACCCTTTGAGCGACGCGAGCTCTGGGGTCACTGACTGCCATGGCTCCCATGGAGCCATTGGACTTTTGACTTTTCCTACGAGCAAGAGGAATAAGCCGTAATAACGCATTAGCCCCTTCTTGAGTCTGCGAGTCGAGCCTGTTTTTGCACTCCTTGGACTTGCACCTAAGCTAGCATCCTAACCACTTTAACCTTCTCTTTCATCATGTTTTCAAGAGCTTCCTAGCACTAATGCCAAGTCCGAACTCTGTCAATCTCCAAAACAACAGGCTGGTGGGGGGCCAATAGTGCCATGTCATCCACAGCGTCCATTGCGGGGATGGCAGATATGCTTACAACAGGGAAGGCTAAGCCCCCCCCCCAATGATAACTCTTGTTGTATTGCATAATCCTTGGGTTGGCCAGTGACAATATCAACACTCCTGGTTGTTCTTCCTTCTACCATCGCAACTGCTCAGCAAATCACAGCGAATGGAGGGAGAACAGCTCAGAGGTTCAAAGGGAGCCCTCCTTCTAATGCTGAAATGTTAATGGTAAAATCTGGTTCTATGGACCCAGATCTTAGTCAACACCTAAAATTTAAACTAAGTGAGTGGACAGATAGGAAAAAGAGTGAAGAAGAAGGAAAACAGACACCAGGAGCATTTTTATTATGGTTCAACTAAAGCCAGTTTGTCTTCTACATCCATACTGATTTTATTTGCCTTTAAGGCAGTGATTCTCACTATTCAAATAAAGCTACAATACACAAGGTCTCTTTTAGGTTTCTCTTTCAGTATTTTGACAGAGTTTCCCCTTTTTTTCTCCTCTTTCTTCTTACAATGGACTGATCCCTATTTATAGAAATAAGGGAGTTTACAATGGTAATTTTCCAGTTTGTACATCAATTACATCATATAGATATTACATACAAACAACCTAGATTCTACTTCATGAGGTTTTTGGAGGCTAGTTTGTCAGCTTAGGAAATATGCTTTTGGCCACTGATTAGACTCATCCGTACCTTGAGACTGGGGGCCACTCATTTGATTAGGACATAGGTAATGCAACATGTGATACCATGGATTAATCCTCCAGTTCATAGGGTGAATATCTCAGATGCAGCTCACCCCTCTTAGTGACTTGAGATTAGTCTCGCTTAGTGAGGGTGGGCTTTTGTCTTCTGAACTCACCTCGCATTCCATGCTCACAATCAGCAAGCTGACCTCCCTTCTTTGCAGGCTTAAGACTTCTAAGTGATTCGAGGCTCTTCTCGCCTGGATTCATCTCATTTTATCCTGTACTGGGAAGCTATCCACAATGGTGAAAGTGAATTGTTTAGTATGTCTAGTAGTTATCAAGATAAGGGAGGGTACCAAAATGATGAAATTGATGTGGGTTGGCATGATTGATTGGAGGATATGGTGCATGATGTTGTTGAAAATAATTTTATTGAGTGGCCACATATCATTGAAAGCTTGTTAAGTGATGCAAAAAAGTCTTTGTATCCAAGATGTACTAAATTTATACGATTATCTGTTGTATGTAGATTGTTTAATTTGAAAGCGGGGAATGGGTGGAATGACAAAAGTTTCACAACCTTACTTGAATTGTTGAAAAAGACGTTTCTGAAAGGTAATGAACTTCTGGATAGTACTCATGAAGCCAAGAAAATATTGTGCCCAATAGGTATGGAGTATAAAAAGATACATGTTTGCCTTAATGATTGTATATTGTTTCAAAAATAATACAAAAGTTTACATGAATGTCCAAAATGTGGGGGCATCACATTACAAATTGAAGAAAAATGATGTCGTGAAAAATTAAGATATTATGGTATCTTCCAATAATATCGAGGTTTAAATAATGTTTACTAATGCAAGAGATGCCAAGAACTTAACATGACATGCGGACTGGATGATTTCTAATGACAGGCTTCAACATCCAACTAATTCTCCTCAATGAAAAACATTTTAATCGTTGTTCCTTGAATTTGGTAGTGAAACAAGAAACCTTAGGCTTGGACTTTCTATAAATGAAATGAACCCTCATGGTGACCTAAGCAGCAAATATAGCATATAGCTCATTCTATTGGTAATTTACAATCTGCCTCATTGGTTATGTATGAAGTGTAAGTATATAATGTTGTCATTGATGATTTCGAACCCCAAACAACCAGGAAATGATATAGATGTCTTTTTGGCACCGCTTATTGAAGACTTAAGGATGATGTGGGATGAAGGTTTGTCAATGTTTGACGTTCATCATCAAGAGTCTTTTTGGTTGCATGCCTTCCTCTTTTACACAGTAAATGACTTCCCAACTTTTTAGAAACTTGTCTAGATACAATGTCAAAGGACATAAAGCATGCCCTATTTGTGAAAATGATACATTTTCTTGTCAACTTAAGCATGGAAAGAAGACAATGTATCTTGGTTACCAGAGATTTCTTCCCTAGTCCCACCATTATCATAGGCAAGGAAAGGCTTTCAATGGGTCACCAAAGGAGGGAAAAGTTCTAATGCCATTAATTGGGGACCAGGTTTATGAATGGATGAAAAATATTGATGTCATTTTTGAAAAACCCTATACACCTTCTAGTGACAAGATTCCATGGAAAAAGAGATCCATATTCTTTGGTCTTCCATAATGGCAAATCTTATTTGTAAGACATAATCTTGATGTGGTGCATGTGGAGAAAAATATCTATGATAGTCTCATTGAAACATTTTTAAACATACCAAGTACGACCAAGAATGGAGCCAAAGACAAACTAGACTTGGTTGATTTGGCATTATGAATGGAATTAGCACTAAAGAAGAAGGGTTAACATGCATATTTTCCTCAAGCTTGTCATACTGTGTCTAGGAAGGAGAAAACAAGCTTTTATGAGTGTCTACATGGGCTAAGGTGCTGTAAGGGTATTCTTCAAACATCAGAAGTCTTGTTTCAATAAAAGATTTGAAATTAGTTAGTTTGAATTCTCATTATTGTCCTGCTTTGATGCAACAAGTGTCACTAATGGCTATCTAATTGATATTGCCTAAACATGTGAGACAAGTCATTACTAGACTTCATTTTTTCTTCAATGCAATATGTAACAAGGTCATTGACCCTAAGAAATTAGAAGACTTGTAAAAGGAAGTTATTGTTATGTTGTGTCAACTTGAGATGTATTGTCTACCTTCCTTTTTAACTTCATGGTGCATCTAGTTGTTTATTTGGTGAGAAAGATAAGACTTTGTGGATCGGTTTATTTGAGGTAGATGTACCCATTTGAGCGATATATGAAAATCCTAAAAAGATATGTGAGGAATCAACTTTAGTCTAAAGGATGTATTGTTAATGGCTATATAGTTGAAGAGGTTAGTGAGTTTTGTAGTGAATATTTATCAAATGTAAAACCCATAGGAGTTCCTAAGTCTCATCACAAGGAAAGAATTATAAGTAAGGGTACACTAGGAACCCAAGTGGTGAGCATCATTCGTGAAATATGTTTACAAGCAAACCTTTATGTCCTGTATAATAGTGAAGAAATGGAGCCTCACTTGGATGAGCATTTGACCCTTACAAGAAAGTGGAATTGTGGAAAAAATGAATAATGGGTACAAGCTAAACGCAACCACTTTTTCATCACTTGGTTCTAAAATCGAGTTCATTTTTGGTTGACACAAATACTAGATGATGTTTTTGAGACTATAAGATGGTTAGGCCACGAGCCTCATATGGAGATCTTATCTTATCATATATATGACATGAATGGGTATTCTTTCTACACAAAGGGATAGGATGACTAGAACACTAAGCAAACTAGTGGGGTTACTTTGGTGGCTCAATCAATGCATGTTTCTAGTTCCAAAGATAAAATCCTATATACACAAATATGTCATTACAGAGTCACTGAAGGCATCTAAGAGCTTGACTATATCAAATTCAGGGTGCTTATGTTTCGATAAAAATGGGTTGAGAATAACAATGGCATCCGAGTTCATGAGTTAAGGTTCACATTGGTGAAATTTAATAGGGAGGGTCATAAGAGAGAATAGTTCATAATGATATTCCAAGTAAAACAAAATTTTTATATCACAGACCCAACTAATAAGAAATGATCTTTAATTCTTCAAAAGAAGAGACAAATTGCTAGTGATGGGGATAAAGAAGAGATAAGTAATGATATTGAGAAGACCCCTCCTTTCTCTTGAGGACTACCTTCAGTGAATGATAAAGGAAACTTGAAGGAGTTCTACATTCGAGATGATCATGATGAAGGGATATGGGTTAAAGATCCTCTAGAGAAAAAAGGTAGGAAAAATTGAAGGTAATTGATTGTATTTATTGGCAACTCTATATATATATATATATATAATTTCAAGTTTAGATGCTTATACTTTATATATTATGTGTTTATTGTATATAGGCAACTAATTATATAATTTTTATTTTAGATGCTTAATTATACTTGATTATGTGTTTATTGGCATAAATTACCTCTAATTTTCAAAGAATGGCTAGAATTCAACTGAGCGCCAATCACAGCCTACTAAATTGGGTGATCTTGTTTTTACTAAAGCCACACCTATTAGGTAAATTGAGGCATGCAATTCCTTTCAGGTAATTGATTGTGTTTATATATATATATATGTGTGTGTGTGTGTGTGTGTGTGTGTAGGCAACTATATATAATTTTTAGTTTAGATGCCTATTACTTGATATATTATATGTTTATCGTATATGTGAATATTCTTACCTAAACTATATATATAAAAATACAGCTTAGGCAACATTTGACATATTTTCTTACCTGAAGCTCTCATCAATGTCAAAAATTATATTACAAGAGAAGGCTTAATTGAAGGAGAAGTATAATTGAGGAAATTTTGTCAAAAATGAAGTAAAATGACTGTACTAACTTCTTATTAAAATGTCATGTTTTGATTTTAATTTAGTTTTGTAATGTCTTGAATTTTTAGTTGATACAATAAAAATGCTTGAAGTTGTTAAAATTGGTATTGTGTTGGGTAATTATATATTTTGGTTTGATGGTTGTTTTTGCCAAAACTGTAAAATAGCAACAGATTTCTATAAAAATGTAGTTAGTAGCAGGTTTCTATAAACAATATAGCTAGCACTAGCTTCTTCTTTTTTAAGGGAAACGATAAAACCGATGTCTTTATATCAATTAAAGATGTTGGTTTTTGTAAATAACTGACGTCTTTAAGCTATCTCAATGAAAGACGTCAAATTTTTAATAAATCCAACGTCTTCGGTAGTTGAGAAAAGACATTTGTTTGTTATAAAAATCAACATTTCAATTGAAAAATAGAAGCTGGTTATGCATAAAAAATTGACAAATAAAAAATTTTTCCATATAAAAAAATATCGACTGTATATTAGAAACTGAAGTTGTTTCCCATTTTATACATCGATCAAAAAATCAACATGGACTATTCTTACCTACTACATTGCTCAGATAAACATCAGTATCAAAATCGATATGAAATGTATGAAATAACCGACGTGAATATATGTTTTTGTAGTAGCGGGGTACAAGCACCACAAAGAAAGATTGGGAGATTTTGCAAAATTCATTACAAAAAGATTGACAAAGTTAAGATATGGTTCTCCAAGTTCTTCAAGATGAATTTGAAGCATTGCAAATCAAGGAATTCGAGTCAATTAATTTCAGATCATTCATCAAGGATTTTGGCTATTGCGAATCAGACGAAGTGCTATGGTAAAGCTTTAGAAAATGTTGGTGTGATTTGAAAATTCTTCGTATCTCGACACAATTTGAGTGGTTTTGTTAGGGAGTCAAAACATATAGACCCTTTACAAAATACTTTTCAGTAATTTTGCTCAATTTTATTTATTATCTTATAATTTAAAATGGGTATAGAAATTTCTCTTAGGTTCAATTCATTACCCATTTACCATACAGCACTATCATGAAATTATTTTGTCGAAAATATAATAGATTTTACATTTAAAACATGGCATCACAAAATTAATGCACTTTTGTGGAAGAAAATGTTGAGACACTGTGATTTGGATTGTCATCGTTTTACTACCTTTTTGATCTAAAAATAGGTGACACTTAAATTCTAGTTCCAGTAAATATGAACTGAAAAAAGTGTAATAGAACACGTTTAGAGGGAATTATTTATACATTTAAACTATAAGATATTGAAATGAGATCAGACTAAACAGTTGAGAAACTTTTTGTAATTCATCCTAAAATAAAATAAAAAAATACTCTTTTTTATGCCATTAGCTCAATATAATCAAATTAATGATTAATCTCAATTAAAACCAATATTTTAAAATTAACTGGTGTTAAATGCAAAAATACCATGTAAAGCTCGCACACTTGCTGTGAATTTAGCATTAGACAATTGTTTGTGCAACTCAGATTGTTTAAAACGTAAATTAAAACCATATAGAAGGATAATAAGTTTCGAACTAGATGATATACAGTTATTACATAATGCTCTTCCAAACCCTTAACCTTACTTAAATAAAGCCCTACACTAATAATATTTGAAATGTGGGTGGAACTTAGAAATGTAGAATTGGCTCCATTGATAATATTTGACTTGTTAGCTATTATGCACATTAGACATCATTCTCAAAGGTCATTTGATTGACAGAAAGTTATGTAAGAAGTACAATATTTTGAGAAATAGCATCTGAGTATATTGTTTGATTGAACACTAATTGATAAAATGAAGAAAATAGGACTTTTCGAGAAATTTAACTTCTGGCATAATGTGGGAAGTTGCTTACCTATCCTCCCTTAGGTAAAAACTTCCTATGGAAACTTTTAATTCTCATCATTGACCAAACAAGTTTGACCATTTCCCAAAACATTCATAAAGGAATTTACTTATTGGAAAATTCATCTTCCTATAGAAGCTTACTTCCAGTATGAACTAAATCACCCCTTAATCACACACTACTACAAAATACAGAAATAACATCATTAAATATATATCAAATAAAAGATGAAGTGATTTATATATAAGCGCAGTGGTGCTTTTTGTAAATATGAGGAAAATTACAACATTGGTTTCTATTAAACAACTCACGTCTAAACTAAATATCATGTTTGATATTGGTTTTAGTTAAGGAACCAACATATTTTTGAAATTGTTAAATTTGCACCAATATTTAGATTTAAACAATCTTTAAAATCCATAGCTCATTAACTGTAAAAAAATTTTATTGATTTTTTAATTAAATTCTTCTTTAATTATATTTCAAAGAACTTTTTATAATATATAGTCAAATAATTTTTTTATTAATTTATCAATTGAATTCTTAACAAATTATTTAATTACGTACAACTAATTTATTGATATGACAATATTACAATTAATTTTTCATTTTTGAAGACTATAAAATTGTAAAACTTTCTAATGATCATTAATTTCTTCTATTTTATCAAGACAACGAAAATAGTCAAAATAATTCAAAATAAATTCAACATATTTACATTTTGTTATACGAAGAAATATATATTAAACATCAATTTTTAATTAGGAAATGACATAGATATGTGATATTACAGGTTAGTTTCAACATAAATAAATGACATCTAAAGTCTCCTCACATTATAAAAGGTCAATGTCTCCCCTCTTATTAACTAGCATGCTGCATCTTACCTTTGGGAAGAGGAATTTGAAAGTTGAGCATAGGAGTTCCATTCCACAAGTTAAACAACTTAAATATATTTTTGAATGATTGTTTAAGTTGTGAAATGGAATTCCTATGTCCAACTTTTTAAGCTCCTCTTCCCAAGGTAAGCAGTATGCCCACAAGAGCAAAAATTACAAATATTGTTACTTAGTATCATTCTGCCCAAGCTTTCTTAGAGGTTTATAGTTTATTTTTCCATTTTTCTTTCTCCTTTTCTAATTAGTTTGTGTATAAATAATTAACTTTTGTTTTCCTTTTTCCTTTAAACAAGGCATATGCGTTGATCGCCTTTTAAATAAGAGGTTTCAAGCAATCATAGAAGTTTCAACAATTTAATGTTGATTTTTTGCAAGCAACCCAAAAGCTTAATTCAACAGTAGTGTTTCTGTTCTAGTTTTCTTTTTTATGTTTCTAAAATGTAATTTGGAGCAAATTTGCATAATTTAATAAAAAAAATAGAAATGACATTTTTTTTTTAATACAAACCAACATCTTTAACACAATCTATAGAAACTTTTGCAAAATTATATATTATCTAAAGTGCAAAATGATTCGATTCTTGAAATATTATTAAATAGATAAAATAATTCAAGTATTTAAATATTATTTAATTGACAAAATTTTTAGAAAATAATTTGCCTTGGACAAATTGTGTGTGAAAATGTAATAATATTATTATCCAAAAATAAAATGGATAAAATTAATTCAAAAAAAATATTATGACATATATTGGATGCTTGTTTTTAAAATAGACAATTTAATGAAAATATTACGATTTTTTATTGAAAATCGACATCTAAAAATAGAAATGACTTTGGTGCTAATACAGAACCAACACAAAATGAGAAAAACAAATAAAAAAACTTCAAGGCAATAAGGATATATGAAGCGATAGTGGTATTTCTGTAAATGTGATGAAAATTAACATGTCAGTTTTAATAAAAAAAAAATCAACATCTTAAGTTTAGACGTCGATTTTTTATAATAACTAACATAAATGCATGAGACGAGACATTGGCTTCTTCTTAATAACTGATGTCTAAAGTCTATGCTTTTTATGTAACAAGTCAATTCCTCCCCAACTCTCATTTGCTTTCCCCTATCTGAAACATTTACTCAATATCTTATGTCTCAAACCTTTGTTGTTTTCTTCTATGTTGTTTTTTATTTTCTTCACTGTCTTGGACCATTGCATTTGAAGTTCATCTTTAATCAAGGTATAGAACTTTATTCTTCTTACACTGTATTCTTTTCTTCTTTGCCAAGTTCTATCGATATTTTTTTACTTTTTCCACTTTGTTCTTTGCTGATTGTTTGTATTTTTAAAGTTTTAGCTTTTTTTTTCATGTTTTGTTTCTTAGTTTGATTATCGATCATGTTTTTTTATTAGGGTTTATTTTTTGGCTGTGTTTTTTGGCATAGAATGTCTAGTCATGCATGCATTATTTTGTATTACTTGTTAAAATGGTTATGAATATGTCTAAAATTTTCATTGTAATTTATGTAGCAAAATTGGAACTTTGAACGTAACCATGTCCCATTCAAAGTCATCAAATACAATTCATAATTTGGTTTTGTAATATAGTTAAAAGTAAGTAATATGGTTCAAAAACATTTATCTTTTCTTAACCATTTGTAAACAAAACTAATTTAATTTCGGTGGTTTTTAATATATATTTCAATGATATATGATGGTATGTTTAGTTTTAGAAACTTTTTTTTTTTTTGCTTATTAGCTTCTTTTTCTTTTTTTCCCTTTTAAATGGCCATATAGATCATTCTCAACATACTAAGAAGGATACGATGGGTAATATTCTTATGAAGGAAATGACCCTTATTCATAACAAAAGAGAGAAGATGAAACTTGACTTCAATGCTATAGGTCAGGCTATTAGGGCTGAGGGTTCAAAATATAAGAGTTATATTGGAATATTAACATATACAAGTGTCAATCAATATTAAGCACTAGAAACAATTACCAAAAGACATCAAGCAGAACATTTGATAGGATGTCTTGGTATATATTACGTATCTCCAATTTATGTTTAAGATATATATAACTATCTTCTTAGAATAATTTTATATATAAATATAATCTATGCATGTGTTGCCTTGTAAACCACTTTTGATGTTAATGCAGGGAGGAGAAAAGAAGTCTTAAAGCTTGTGAAGGGCGATGGAAAGACTTCAAGAACTGGTTGACAAGGGATTACATCACTGTTAAAAGGAATGGTGATGAAAACCCCTTTGAGAAAAACAACTTTCTCGATCAACAAGTATAGGATGAATTTGTGAAGCAGCGCTAATTCGAGGCCTTTAAGGTAAATTTGGTCATCTTACCTTATTTTTTGACTATATATTATGACTAATTTGATTATCTCATTAATTATATATATTTTTTTTTGTCAATAGGCCACAAGTAAAGCCAACAAGGAGAGACAAGCCAAAAATAAATATAAATATAGGTTTTCTCATGGCTAATATATGAAGCTTGAGCAAGCTTTATTGAAGGAAAAGCTTGTAGAACAACAAGCTTCCAATCAATTTGATCCATAAGTTATTTCAATATCTCGACATGAATTGTGGAAAATAGTCAAGGTCAACACAAAAGGCAAATACATGACCAAAGAAAGCTAGATAGTTACCAAGAAAATTGAAGTAATTTGCAAGTTTTAACTGCTTAAGTAATTGTAAGTGTTAAGTTATAATAAATATTCTTAATTGTATATATGTCATAGGATTCTCTCACACAACAATTGACCTAGGGAGATTTTACTCCATCCAAAAGGATGGACATATTAATGGTTGCATTAAGAACTAAAGAGCACCCTAGCCGTGTTAGAGAGGTTGGGGGAAAGTAGATCTCAAGGCCTATTTTAAGGGATCATCAAAGCATTTCCAAGGATCATCAGTTTCTATGGACGATATTACTTCAAAAATTGCTACTCAAGTGATACAAAAGGTGACAGAAGAGGTTACCACTCAATTGAGAGAGGAGGACCGAGCCACTTGAAAAACTTTGGAAGATGTTTGCTATATTAAGAAGATGGACATGTAGTCACTCTCGAACCCAAAGGTAAAGATCCACCCTACTCCCTTACCTAGCAATGTGAGAGCCAACTACCAGGGAAACCTCAACCCATTTGTAGAGCTACCAGAGTTAAATGACTATCACTAAAGCTTAAACTTTCTTTATTATGTAAGTAGTTTCTAATATTTTCTATGAAAAAAAATTATAATTAACATTTTTAATTTGATTTTTTTTCTATATAGGAAGGAGCCAAATGCCTTCTAGCTCTAGCTCTCGAGGGACGTACAATGGCATATAGAAGGATTTTTCACATCCACATCCTCTATTGCCAACGATTGCTAGGTGAGCAATCAAAGGTCATCATTGACACCACATTCGATAAGAGTGCAAAACTACCAATATCAATAGATGAACTAGGGATAGTGGGCCAAGCGATTGGGAATTTCATCATATGGTCAAAAAGCCTTATCACTTTGGCTATAGAGTTGTCAATTTTTATCTAATAAGTAATTGTCTTTGAAAAACCCAATTTTACTATATTTCTAATATCTAAATTTCATAATTTGATGCATGTCAATTAGGCTATAGAGAAGGCCAAAAAGGTTAAGAACAAGAAGACAAAGGAATTGACTCAGTCAAATGATCAACCAACTCTGACCTAAGAGACAATTTTTAATATTTAATATTTTATTATTATAAGCAACATTAGATGCTTTGCATGATATATCACAAGCAAAATTTGGTTTACTGGCTTGATCCCTTAGGGCATTTAGTTCACAGGAATATCAAAACCTTAGTTGACTCGTGAGTTGCTTTGTTAGTTAAAATTTGATTTTGGGATTTATATTATACATGATTTCCTTTAGTAATATACTGGTTTGTTGAATGAATCTGATTCAACAAATGTGTAAGGCTTATTTTTTTTTCTTGGGCGGCAATAAGAATGAAAATTGGATCACCTTAAAATTAAGTTTTTTTTATCATATTGAATACCATTTATAAATATTTTAAGTAGTTTCATATTTAATTGAAATGTTTCTTTATATTTGATTTGTTGCAGTACCTTCATCAATCGAGAAATGTTGAGTGTGGATACTTTATATTAAAGTATATGGGTGAAATAATCATCAAATGGTGGAAGGTCACTACAATTCACAAGAGATATAATAGTTTGATTTGGATGTTTAATATATGGATATGTGACGTATGGAGATGTGATTTGTTATATGTATATATGTTTTGCAATACTTTGGAGATAACAATCCTTACACACAAGCTCAAATTGAGCAAACCCAAGATCAATAGGCTGAGTTTCTCCTATCCTATTGTGATAAAGAGCAATACAAAGTTTCTCCTATCGGTTTCTTACTAATAACCAACATTTAAAATTATATGGTTGTTTTAAAAAAAGACTATAGTCTTCACATAATAAATTTTATATTACAAATTAATATATTAGAGATCTTTATTTTTTTTTAAAATGCTTATTATTTTATCTATTTTTATTTATAAAAAAATATTCTCTAAATATTAATTTTTTTTATTCCAAAAATAGTTCCATTTTAAAAAGACTACATAATATTTTAAGAATTTAATACTATTAAATTAGATAAAATAATTCAAGAATTTAAGTATTAATTTAAGGGACAAAAATAATTAATCTTTGAGCAATTTATTTATGAAAATTATAATATATTATCTAAGAAAATAAATTGAAAAAATATAAATTTAAAATAAATGAGACGCGTTGATGTATCCTGTGTTTTAAAAAATGACTAATTAGTTAAAAGATGTCGATTTTTAATATAGACCAATGTCTAAAGTCTTAGCAACGTTGGTTGTTTAACAAAAATAGACATCAAAAGTCTCCACTTATTTTAAAATAAATGTGACATTTTGGCTGGAATATGAAAATTAAGTCATAAAAGTTTTCGCACATCTGATTGTCATTCTCGCTCTCTTCTAGGTTTGACATCATAGCTCTCTCCCCTTCCATCTCTAGTGATTTGAAGGCACTCGCACTCTTGCTCTCTCGCTCACTAGAAAATCCTTACTCACTCTTACTCTCCCTTTCTCAATGGTTTGAACTGTCTTCTTCATCTCGCTCTCCTTGTTTCTAGGTAGCAGCTACTTTTCTTCTTGAATAATAATTGATGTTGTGTGAATGAGATGAATTGGGTGCTAATTATGTTTAGTTATGTGCCTCAGTTGTTTTTTAATTTTGGATCACAATAATATATTATGCAGAAAATCAATTGCAAATTTGAATCACAATTTTGTAGTTAAAATACTAATTTGAATCAGCCTAATTAAATTCACAATAATACTTTAGAACAAATTAAAATATTTTCAAAATTATTTGTTAACTTGTATATTTATTAAAATTTAGATTGGATTGTCATGGATCTTAAGTGGATGTCTACTGATCGATTGAGTGAAGAATATGCAAATAAAGTTGAGGAATTAGATTTGTTGTTGATCAACCTACTACGAATAGGAATGAGCTAATTAGGTGTCCTTGCATTGGATGTTATTGTGTTAGGAGAATGAAAGCTAAGGAAATGAAAGATTATTTATTTATTTATTTATTTATGGCATTGATAAAAGGTATACATAATGGACATGGCACAGTGAAAACGAATTGTCTAGTATGTCTTGTAGTTATCAAGACAAGGGAGGTGACTAGAACAATGAAATTGATATGGGTTTGCATAAACAATTTGAGGATATGGTGCATGATGCTATTAAAGATAATTTTATTAAGTGATTGCATATCCTTAAAAACTTGTTAAGTGATGCAGAAAAGCCTTTGTATTTAGGTTATACTAAATTTGCACGATTATTAGTTGTGTTGATATTGTTCAACTTGAAAGCAAGGAATGGGTGGAGTGACAGAGAAGAAGGGTCAACATACATATTTGCTTCCAAATTTTCATACTATGTCTAGAAAGGAGAAAACAAGTTTTTGTAAATGTCTACATGGTGTTAAGGTGATGCAAGGGTATTCTTCAAACATCAAAAGTCTTGTTTCAATAAAAGATTTGAAATTAATTTGTTTGAAGTCTCATGATTGTCATGCTTTGATGTAATAATTACTACCGGTGGCTATCCAATCAATTTTGCCTAAACATGTGAGACTTGTCATTACTAGATTTTGGTTTTTTCTTCAATGCAATATGCAACAAGGTCATTGACCCAGAGAAATTGGATAACTTGCAAAGGAAAGTTGTTGTTACGTTTGTGTTAACTTGGGATGTATTTTTCACCTTTCTTTTTTGACGTTATAGTGCATCTAATCATTCATTTAGTGAGAGAAATAAAACTCTATGGACCTACTTATTTGAGGTGGATGTACCTGTTTGAGTGATATATGAAAATCCTAAAAGGATATGTGAAGAATCAACATCAGCTTGAAGGATGTATTGTTGAAAACTATATAATAGAAGAGGTTTTTGAGTTTTATAGTGAATATTTATCAAATGTTAAAGCTATCAAAGTTCCCAAGTCTCGTCACAAGAGGAGAACTACAAGTAAGGGTACACTAGAAACCCAAGTGGTGAGCATCACTTGTGAAATGTGCTTACAAACACACCTTTACATCCTACATAATAGTAAAGAAGTGGACCCTTACCTGCACCAGCATATAACCTTTATAAGAAAGTAGAATCATGGAAAGAATGAACAGTGGGTACAAGCTAAACACAACCACTCCTTCAACACTTGGTTCTAGAACCGAGTTCTTTTTCAATTAGCATAAACACCAAATGATGTTTTCAAAACTATAAAACAATTAGCCCAACGGCTTCATATAGAGGTCTTATATTATTACGGATATGACATCAATGGGTATTCTTTCTACACAAAGGTATAGGATGACAAGAGCATTATGCAAAATAGTGGTTATATTAGTGGCTCAATCAATGCATGTTTCTAGTTCCAAAGATAAAAATCATGTATACACAAATATGTCATATTACGGGGTCATTGAAGACATATGGGAGCTTAACTACATCATATTCAAGGTGTTGTGTTTCAATGTAAATGGGTTGAAAATAATAATAGCATCCAAGTCGATGCATTAAGGTTCATGTTGGTGGATCTTAATAGAGAGAATCAATAGGGTGAGCAATTCACAATGGCATTCTAAGTGAAATAGGTTTTTTATATCATAGACCCGACTGATAAGAAATGGTTTGTAGTTTTTCAAGAGAAAAGACGGATTACTGGTGATGGGTAATGTAGAAGAGATAAGTAATGATATTAAGAAGACCCCTCCTTTCCCTTTAGGACTGCCTCTGATGAATGATGAAAGCAATTTGGAGAAGTTTTACATGCGAGATGATCATGGTGAAGGGATATGGATTGAAGACTCTCCTAAAGAAAAAAAATTAGGAAAAGTTATAGATAATTGAGTGTGTTTATTAGCAACTACATAATTTTAGGCTTTGATACTTATACTTGATATGTTATGTGTTTATTATATCTAGGCAACTAACTATATAATTTTTAGTTTAAATGCTTAATTATACTTGATTATGTGTTTATTGAAATTAAAATGACTTAATAATAAAATTGTTTGATTTCAGTGAAGTAGAAATTGCCTCTAATTTTTAGAGGGTCTTGCAAGCATGGGATCCCATTTCAGTGGATCTTGTTTTTGAAGATCACACCTATTAGTATTGGCAAAGCCATTCATGTTTTCAATTTTTCAATTTTTTCCTCATTATTTTTCTTTGTCTAAATGATAAGTCAATAATTTAGTAAAATTTGAATTTTTTTCTACAACATACTTTGAATTCTAAGCAGGTTTAGGAGGTAAAACTTTGGAAGAATGATTTTCAAAGTCAAAGAGCAAAATTTTGGGGTATGCAATTAGAGTAATAATAAATTAAGAATTTCTACAAATTTCTTTTAGATAATTGATTGTGTTTATTTTTTTTTGTGTGTGTATGTAGGAAACTATATATAATTTTCAATTTAGATGCCCATTACTTGATATATTATGTGTTTATTGTATATATGTTTATTCTTATATGAATTCTATATATAAAAATGCGACTTGGACTTATATGGATGGACATGGCAATACTTGAAATATTTCTTAACTAAAGCTCTTATCAATGTCAAAAATTACATTACCAGAGAAGGCTTAACTGAAGGAGAAGTATAATTAAGGAAATTTAATCAAAAAGTAAGTAAAATGATTATTATGTATAGACTTGTTATTAAAATGACATGTTTTCATTTTAATTTAGTTTTGTAATGTCTTGAATTTTTAGTTGATCCAATAAAATGTTTAAAGTTGTTCAAATTAGGATTGTGTTGGGTCATTGTATATTTTAGTTTAATGGTTGTTTCTACAAAAATGTCAAATAGCAGCAAGTTTTTGTAAAAATATAGCTAGCTAGCAGTAGGTTTCTGTAAAAATGTAGCTAGCTAGTAGTAGGTTTCCATAAAAAAATATAGTTAGGATCAGTGTTTTTTTAAGGGAAAAGATCAAAATTTTACTAAAAATCAACATCTTTAGTAGTGTTGAGGAAAGACTTTGGTTTTCTAATGCATCTAACGTCTTCGATGGTTGAGAAAAGACTTCAATTTGTGATAAAGATCAACGTTTTAGTGGAAGAAAAAACATTAATTATTCATGAAGACCAACATGTAAAAAAAAATTTCTAAGTAAAAAGGCATTAATTTTATATTAGAAAATCCATGTCACTTCCCTTTTACATATCGGTTTAAAAACTAATGTAGATTGTTCTAATCTACCACATCACTCAGATAGACGTGAATCTCAAAATTGATGTGGAATGAGTGAAATAACCAAAATGAATATGTGTTTCTGTATTAGTGACAAATTCTCAAAATTCTTCGTACAAATCAATTAAACCGTTAAAATTTTTTACAGGTTCAAGTACAAATTCAAGACAATCCTATAGTCTTCATTCACATTGTGTGAATATTGTAAAAAATTATGAGTAAAATATACTATACCTTTTGAACTATCTTTCACCTGACACTTAACTCCTCCGAAGTTTTAACTTAACTTTTAACCTATATTATCAAATAAACTATTAATCATAACAAATTTTTCAAAATTTTAATCGATCCCTTAGTTATGCTTGCTTTTCATATTAGTTAATTGATAAACTTTTATCATTAACATAATTTAATTAAAAGATTATTTATTTTAGGTTTTTGGTGACAAAATGAAGCTAATCTAAATGGGCAACTACAAAATGAAGGGATTCTTCTTTCTACTAAGTGAGTTTTTTTAAATTTTATTTGGGGCATTAAAAAAGAAATTTGTGGCTCTGACTTTTTTTTGTTTCATATGAAACTTGAGAGTTAATTATAGGCATTTGGACATAACTACCATGATTTTTTTTAAGTTAAATTACTCTATTAATCCCTATATCTTCACTCAATATCTAATTTGGTCCTTATAATATAAAAGTTTTGAATTAAATTCTTATACTTATTTTTCATTTCTAATTGGATCTTTAGTCTCATTTTGGTGTTAGATGTTGTAAACAATTGGCCCACATAGATAATGATCTATTAGCTATTTATGAAATGAGAGACAAGAGGTTCATAATTTTCATCTAAAAATGAAATAATTTCACAAAATATCCTAATTTTGTTTAGATTATTTGTCACTTAAATACAGATAGAAATTGTATGTAAGCTTTACATCAATAATTGTTAAACTACATCAAAAGAGTATTTTTTCAGTGTCAATTGCTGACAAAATCTAACAAAAAAATGACATAAAATATTCAATTAGAAATGAAAAATAAGTATAAAAATCTAATTCAAAACTTTTAAATTATATGGACTTAATTAAAAATTGAGTAAAACTATAGGGAGTAGGAAAGTAATTTAACCTTTTTTATTTGTAATTTTCTACAAGTTTGGATTCGTTTTGTTTTCTCTGATATGAATAGATAGGGTTAAATTATAGGAGCCCAAGGTTGTTCAGCTTGGAATGAACAAATTCTCATTAAAACTAAAATCAAAGACATCGGTTTTATTAACTTTAAAAGGACTAAGTGTCAAATTTTAAAGTTCAAAGGATAAATTGATTTTGAAAAAAAAAAAAGTTCAAGAGTATAGTGTATTTTATCCACAAATTATTTTGTGTATTTAGCATTACTTGATAATCATTCATTGCAATAGCGCGCTACCAAAATATTTAATGAAATTGCAAAATTCCCCAAATTATTTAATCCAAAGTGCGGTACGCTAATAGCTCGACAGAAGGAGAAAACATAGATGAAAAACAAAGGCTCCTCAAGGACCCCCAACATCTCACAACAGGTAGTAGACTTAAATATAGGGGAAGGATGGCACCAACCATAGAACCAATATGAAAAGGTGATAGATGATGAATGGAACACTCTTTTGCTCTACTGGTTTCTTTATATATAACGTAATATTGGGGATATACTTTGTTACATACTCAGAAAATATATATCGATACATACTTCTATAAATTTTGTGAGAATTTTTTATATTTATTTCAACTTTTTCATTAAAAGATGTAAATTTTATATATATATATATATATAAAAGAAAATTTTTAAAGATTTTCATACAATTTTGAATTATGAAATTGTAACTGATAATAGACAAAAGTGAAGTAGTCACATGGGATACACATGATACATGATCTGTACATAACCTAGGCTTGCAAAACGCCATCATTACCATGAATCTAGATTATTCAATCAATTACAATATACCAGAAGTGATTATACGGTTGACAAGAAAGAAATACCAGTTTACCCTGATAATGGATTTATAAATAGCTAAGTAATCCCTTTACTTACTCTCTCTCTCTCTCTCTCTCTCTCTCTCTCTCTCTCTAAACTCCTAGTAATTATATTTTCACTTAGCTTTCTAAAATTCTCTCTACCCTCACTGACTTTGGCATCGAAAAGATTATAGCGGCTCCACCGCCATAACCTTTTATGTTGTGGTTCACTACAAAACTGGAAATATGAGGAAGGAAGTTCATCACGGCACTATTTGTGGTCTAATCTATGATTACAATGACATAATCATTTCATTATTATAAGATTTCTATTATAGTTATATATGATGAGCTGATTAAATATTGTTAGCTAGAATTCACTATTGTTTCAATAATCATTCAATAATTGATGAATCTGTGATAAGTATGCATTAATAACTAATTAGCGATTGTTCTCCTGAATTGACCATCATTTTCAACAATCAATCTATGATTAATAAATTTCTTTTTGTTTTTTGAATCACGATGTTCTAAGTTCTCTATTTCCTTCATTTTTTGACATAAAATCCAAGTATTCTTGTGCAATCTTCACTTTATGCATAATCTTCGTTTGAAAGAAAAGCCTTTTTGGAACTCTTAACCCATAAGATAACTAATGAAATATTATATTAATAATTCAGATGTTGCTCTCTATATTTCTTAATTAACCCTTCAAAATTCCTTACTTTCAAATTGCATGTTTTAACAGTGTGTAATAATCTTTTTTTAGAAAAACAACATGCACTATATACATCCTCTCACAATGATAAAAACATCATACAAAATCCTTTTTATCTTTTACATTGCATCAATGATATGTTCTTACAAAAATTCACTTACAATATGTTGTAGAAAACAAAATGCACCAAGACCAAGATCAACAATCTGAGACAAGTGACAAAAATTCATTTACATGAAAGGCATACACTACAAGGCAAAAACCATCGATTGTGAGTGAAATTAGAACAAATGTGTAAAGAGCTATAGTGGCATCTCCACTATGAATAGTAGATCAAATTTATAACCAATAGCATAACTATCACCATCGAGATCACTCCTAAGGGAGGAGACCATTTGCAAATCGATCAAGGAACCCCAATAATGAGGAGTCAAGACATCTTGTCTAAGATAACAGGGAAATCAATAGGTGGAACTGTGAAGTACATTATAAGGGTTTGAGCATCCTCGAAACCATGAATGTCCCAGTACCAATAACTTTCAAAACTCCAACAAAGCTTGAATCGTACAATGGCACATCTAACCCCCTAAGATCATATAGAGGCCTTTAGAGTAGCCATGTTATTGTATAGTGCACCAAACACCATCGTATGCAAAGCTTTTTCAATAACCCTCAAGAAAGTAGGCTTATAATGGTTCATAAGTTTACGGCCCCATTCTATCTCAAAATTCTGATAGTTGTCCAATTAATTTTTGGTGCATTTTGCATCAACTTGTGCCCATAAGAAACCAAGCACCTCCTTAATGTCAATCAAACAAGGCAATAAATCTCTAAAAAAAATATTTGGGAAGAGTTAATCAAATAGCATTGGAGATCAAAGATCTTCAGGAAGCTGTCATAATCCACTTAATACTAGTCGGACTACAATCTGAGGATTTCTCAAATCATTCATCAAGAAACCAGCTAAAAGCCTTATTGAATTACTCGCTCGATCAACATAGCTCATAAATGTTAAAAAGGTTGAATTAGCCAAAGACAAGCAAAAAAAGGGAACAAAGACCTATAAAAGAATGACAAAATTGACCAAGAAGAAAATTTTATTCCAAAAGCTAAGTTTAATGACTAGACATCCATTGACACATCCATATGAAAAATAATAGAGGATGTCAAAGTTGTAGTATTAATTAAATTACCACAAGCAAAAAATCAAAAACCTCTTCCATCAGGAGTCAATATTTACTGTAAATTCAATCATCGTTAGAGCCATAACACCGAGGACTATGTTTGCCTAAAAAATGAAATCAAATAATTGATAAGAAGATGCCACTTACAACAATACAAGAAAATTGATTGGACATGAGCTAAAAGGTTGTATAAGCCATTCATCAATCAAAAAGAATGACCAAAGACACAATCTCACTTGAATATAGAAAGAGTAGATGAAATAATGAATGAGCTCGAAAAGTAGTAGCTGAAAATTGGCATTGTCAAAACCATAGTAGGTGTTAGTATAGATATCCTAGAGACAATTGGTTGTAATAGCATGGATACTACATATCTTAGCATATTTAATAAACATGATATTTTGGCCTTTTTATCAATTTAATTTTAAATATATATATATATATGTTTTGATATATGTACACTATATTGGATAAAGTCCTTGAAATATAATTGTGTATAAATAAATTACAATTGGAATTATAATTATAAGATAATTTATATATAGTTATATTTCTAAATATCTCTAATTGTTGAATAATTAAGAAAACAAGATATCAATTATTCATAAGTAACTAGCATATGTTATATCACAATCTTCTAGAAGAATGCAGTGATCTCATACAATATTTGATATGTTGATATATGGATAAGACATATAGGTATATGTTATGGAACATATGACTAGATTGACCCACCATGAGAAACTATATGGAATGTTGCCATGTATCAATGGACTTCTCATGTGAAAGGTTATGTAAGTGATCCTTAGATTTAAGATTAACACAATATCTTATATACGAAATTGTGTACTTTGATTTTATTCTAGGCTTGCACTCTTAAAGAGTACATACAAATAATTTTGGGTGCACCATGAAGTACATAAAGGAAGTGATTAATCAAAAGAGAATTCATCCTCCTTGGCAACAAGGAAAGGTATTCAAAAAATATTCTAACATTTGTGATATGATCAAAATCATAGACCTGTGTATTGATGATACTTAAAAGAAATTTTATGTATAATCAATTATCGATACATAAAGGGAGTTGTATGTCACAATTGCACATAGTCAAACATATACCTAGATTGGATGTTCGTATTAAGGTTGACACTTAGACCACACCCCAAGTCCAATTAGAATATCAACAGATGAGGGGATTGAATTACACACTAATATCTTATCACATAAGATTTTGATTTTCACAAACCTATTTTTGGCATTTGGTTGATCATGATGCTTTGCTAAAAGCCAATCATGACCTATGAATTTATTTGAACAATTTAAGAAAATTATGTTTGAATTAAAAGGAGTTTTAATTCAATTAAGCTGATAGAAACTTGTGAATAAATTCATTGCCAATATGCATGAAAATCTAATACGTCACACATAACCAAATCTCTTTGATCCAAAGTCAAAGGAAAAGTTAGAATGCAAAATGTTGTAAATTCAAGAGTTGAATTAGTGAACATCTTGGAAATTTGAAATAATTAATTAAGTGTTCTAATTGTTGGTTTGGATTCCAATTAGATTTAAGTACAAGTTTTGAATCCTCTTTGGGAATTTAAAAGAAAATTATCAGAGTTAACTTTAATAGATGTAATTATTTGAATTGGTAAGCATGAATCAATTGTTATCACCAATTAAATAGTAATTCAGATTGCAAAAACAATTGATCAAACAGAATTTGTGCAAATGAAAAGTTAGTGCAGTAAATAAAGAACATGGCAAAATTTTTAAAGTAGTTCCTCTTCAATTGAAACTGTGATTGATGTGTATATCTACTTGATAAAATCCTCAACCAGATGGTCCTAATTTTATTACAAATCACACAAGAATTCACTGGGCTCTTGAGAACTAGTTTAGATACAAAAATTCTTTACACCTTCTAAAAATATGATCGACCTCATAATTTGAGAAAATGCAAAGGGAAAATCAATCTTTCCCTTTGTATCTCAGATTCCTAAAACCTAAAAATCAAAAACAGAAGCAAGATCTCAAGATAGAAAATACAAATTTGAATTGAGATGTGGATCTCAATTATCTAATGTGTGATCTCCTTCAATTTGATCCAAGAATGATTTAATTTGATGAATTTGGCTTTCTATTCTCTCAATTTTTTGCAATAAAAGATATGTTTGAAATGAGACTAGCTTATACTTATAATGTGATAATCGACATTTAAAAATAACTAACTTTTAGATTGTGAATTGATTCATGAATCAATTCAGAAGGCAGTTACCAACTTATGAATTAATTCATGAATTGATTCGTCTATAAATATTATCAAGAACTTCATGACTAAATCGATGTGTGAATTGATACACACTATCATGTAAAGAATTCATGAATCAATTACCTAATCGATTCACAAAAATTGCTAATCTTCGGTGAAAACAATTTTCAAAATAACTCTTCATGAATCGTTTCATGTTCATTTTCACAAGATTTTCAATATGAATCGATTCATGAATCAATTCACATAGTGAAAAATAGTTTTTATAAAAATCCAACTTATGAAAGTGCATTTGAAACTTTATTAGAAAACTTTTGATTTTAACTTATTTCAAGTGATTTATTTCTACCTCAACTTAACTAATTTAAGAGGCTTGTTTAGATCAATATGAATTATATCACACTTACAAAAGATCCTAATTAATACAACAAAATTACTATATCTAAAGGCGGATCTCTTGAATAGTATTTAGTTAACTTTGATCCTACAATCAATCAACAAACACTAAACAAATGATTAGATTGTGATATTGATCAAAATTATTTTTCAACATCAAAACTGATGTAAGTATGATAACAAAGCTAACACTAATGTGATTAGAAGTGTTAATTAATCAATGATTTAATAACTCTAACAAAGATTACAATTATTAAATAGTAGTAAATTTCCAATGTTAATATTTGAATGTTATGGAACATTCATATTAACCCTAGAGGAGATCATAAGTGAAGGAATGGTTCCTCACTTAGAAAGTTGTTGTAATAAACTAAAACAATTTAAGAATGATTACATAATAAAGATTATGAGTTTGGACTCTTAGAAAAGTGTTTAGACTTATTAGACATAAAAAAGGGCACATAAGATTAATGATTTTGGACTCATTATGACCCAAATAAGGAGTATGGACTCCTTAGGCCAAGAGATTTGCACCAGCCATATAGCCCATTCACTTGATGAATGGACGGCACAAGTAAGGGGAAACCCTAGCTTGTATGCCACTCATACTTGCACTCCACTTTTGCTTGAGCTCCAATCTCTTCTATTTAAAGTACAGAGAAGCCAACCCTTCACTGCACTAATACAACACTAGCAAATATGTTATATACCCAACTCTCTCTCTGTGATCACTCTTCTCATCTCTTCTTTACATTCAAACACGAACTCTAGCCAAGTGAATTCATGATTTCTTAGAGAACTAGCACCCCTTAAGCTAAGTGGTAGATTTTCTCACTCTATCTATTACATGAACATTGGTGGAAGCTTTAAATCAAATTGGTTTGTATGGATAGTCGTTAGTATTGGAGATCAAATTTGAAAGAATTGCTCAAAGACAATTCAAAAGATTTGATCATACCATTTGTTTATGGAATTGCTTAGAGATCAAATTCAAATTTAAAGACTAAGGATTCTAAGAACAACTCTCAAAAAGGTATAATTTAAACAGTTACTTGAAAGTTATTTGAATTATTTTTAAAGTTATTTGAATTATACCATGCTTTATCAATTAATTTGTAACTAACATGATCTCAATATAGGAAAAAATTTTAAAATTCTACTACACATATTTAATGCTTTTAATCGACATACTTGATCTTTTGATCTATTTTTCCCAATGGTAGCTAGGTTTGCCGAAAGAAGACCCTCTAATCATGCCAAAAAGTGACATTTGATGGTAGTTATGACATTAGAAGACAAACGCCCAAAAAGAAACCCAGATCCTATTATTTCATTATCTAAGTCTAATTACCCAAAAGGTTTTAATCGAGATTAAGACAATCCAATGGTAATTACAACAACAATACATAACTATACTATCAAGAGGATATTAATTGGCCAAGGTAGTTTAGCAGATATCCTATACCTACACACTTGCATAAACAAGGTTGAAATAAAATTCAAGCCTGAATCAAAACTAGAAAAAATAAAGATTTCTAGGCTAGATGAAGATAGAATAGTCAAAGTTAGAAAAAACTTTCAAGAAGAATTCAAAAACAAGTTACTCAATCTCTTAAAACAAAATATAGAAGTGTTCACATGGACAGTTACCAATATGCCCAAAATTAACCATGAAATTGCCTACCATAAGTTGTCAATAAATCTATCTACAGAGTTGATGTAACAAAAGAAAAGAAACTATGGTGTAGATAGACCAAAAACAATAAAAATTGAATGGAAAAAGCTAATAAAATCATATTTCATCCAACATACCACATGGCTATCAAATGTAGTCATAGTGAAAAAAGCAAACGGCAACTAGAGGATGTGTATAAACTTTACCAATCTAAACAAGACCTACTGATAATAAAATATTTCACTCATTTAATTTTCCTCTCACTTAGTATTTTAAGGTCCAAAATTGGCTTACTTCAGCTGTGTTAGCATGTATTTATGATTTTATGTCAATTGGATGTGTTCTTTGAAATTCTGCATAATTGGTCATTTTGAGCAATTTCTGTTTTCTGGTCATAACTCGAGCTACACTTGTCCAATTAATATGATTCTTATCTTGTATGAAAGATAAGAGATAGCTCTACAAACTTTATGAGACCTCCAAGGTTGAATCACATAATTGTCTATTTGAAATTGGAGTTGAAATTAAGACCAAAATATTGTCTCAGGTAGCCTGACCTCTGAGCATTCAACAAGCCAGATCTGAAGTTATACAAGCCTAAATGAGGTGAAACTATATCCAAATGGAAGTTGAGACATAAAATCACATTTCCTATGAAGACTTCCTAAGCTAAAATTGTCATTATAGACATGCAAAATGAGTTGCAATAGAGAGATAGAAATGCTGTGAAATGGGCCTATGCAGAATTGGTGTTTTAAGGCCCCAATTGTCATAGATCTAAAGCCCAATACACCATCTCTCACACCAACTAGTTGGAGGATGAAAAG